>VSMD01042897.1:0-107826 GCA_008750895.1 Mirza zaza
CAGGCTGGTTTCGAACTCCAGACCTTGAGCGATCTTCCCACCTCGGCCTCCCAGAGTGCTAGGATGACAGGCGTGAGCCACCGTGCCTGGCCAGATGGAAACATTTAAAACAAGAAAAAAATATGGCCTAATTATTAGATTTGGAAAGACAAGTGCAAGCTTGCAGTCTGTATTTCCACTTGTTACGTTAATGCAGATTTTCTTTCCCTCTCATATTTTTTTTATGGTCACTGTGGATTAGAATTCTGATGCTGAAGGTTTTTCCCTGTTCGCTTCCATAAATGAATAAACTCTAGGCGAGTTGAGGAACGTAGGAGTAAGACTGACGTAGGAAGGCGAATGCTAACAGAACACCTGGCTTTCTCGGCGAATAGATGGTGGCGTTCTGTCCCCACCCCTGCCAGCTTGTGATGCGAGCAAGGCCTGTCCTTTTCCGTAGCTGGTCAACTCCGGCGAGGACGTCCTGGTGTTCTACAACGACAGAGCCTCTTTCCAGACTCTGATCCAGATGATGCGGTCGGAGCGGGACCGCATGGACGAGAACAGCCCGCTCATGTACCACATCCACCTGGTGGAGCTCCTGGCCGTGTGCACGGAGGGCAAGAACGTCTACACGGAGATCAAGTGCAACTCCCTGCTCCCGCTGGACGACATCGTCCGTGTGGTCACCCACGAGGACTGCCTCCCCGAGGTGAGGGGGACACCAGCGCGGGGGACCCCTTCTCGTCCTCTCTACGAGGGGGCGGGGCCGTGGCTTGGTGGGGAGGGCTCGCGGAGGCTGGCCTAGGGGAGCCCCCAGTCGCAAGTGCAGCAGCTCATCCTATGGTGCGTGTCGGTGCGCTGCAGTGCCACTCTCTCCAGCCTTGATTCCGTCTGAGAGAACAAGGGGAAAGTCAGTCTTCCCTTCTGCCTCCTGGAGGAGAGCAGGGAAGGAAGCTTCGGCTCTGCAGGACCTAATGCAGGCTGTTGAGCAAAGAGGATGGGCCCCGAATGAATGAATGAACTTCTCAGAAACGGGATGGAGAGTGGGTTGCGATTTTGTTCCTGCGAGTGTAGACTTGGTCTGTAAGTTAATTCTTTAAAAGAAAAACTCTTAGCCCGGGCGCCATGGTGGCTCACGCCTGTAATCCTAGCACTCCCGGAGGCCGAGGCGGGAGGATCGCTCGAGGTCAGGAGTTCAAAACCAGCTTGAGCAAGAGCGAGACCCCATCTCTGATGAAAAAAATAGAAATTAATTAATTGGCCAGCTAAAAAAATATATATATGGAAAAAATGAGCTGGGCATGGTGGCGCATGCCTGTAGTCCCAGCTACTCAGGAGGCTGAGGCAGGAGGATTGCCTGAGCCCAGGAGTTGGAGGTTGCTGTGAGCTAGGCTGATGCCACGGCACTCTAGCCTGGGCAACAGAGTGAGACTCTGTCTTTAAAAAAAAAATAAAAAAACTTTTACTGCAGAAATAATGACTAACCATTATAAAAAATTTAGGAACTACAGGTAATCAATAAGAAAATGGAAATAACCTATAACTCTACCACTCATGATGAGTAACTAAGTTTTGAAGTTAATTCTTCCAGACTTCCTTTTTCCCTATTCGTATATACTGGTTATTAACAAAAATCAGATCATATAGTATATGTTTTTGCCTTGTATGTTTTACAATATATAAAATTAGCTATTTTTTTTTTTTTTTTGAGACAGAGTCTCACTCTGTCACCTGGGCTAGAGTGCTGTGGTGTCAGCCTCTCGCTCACAGCAACCTCAAACTCCTGGGCTCAAGTGATCCTCCTGCCTCAGCCTCCCAAGTAGCTGGGACTACAGGCATGAGCCACCATGCCCAGCTAATTTTTCTATATATTTTTCGTTGGCCAATGAATTTCTTTCTATTTTTTATTTTTTTATACTTTTTTTTTCTTTTATAGTTATGACTTGACGTTTCAGCATTTTTCTATTTTTAGTAGAGACGGGGTCTGGCTCTTGCTCAGGCTGGTTTCGAACTCCTGACCTTGAGCCATCCTCTCGTCTCGGCCTACTGGAGTGCTAGGGGGACAGGCCCCCACCGTGCCTGGCCAAAATTAGCTTATGTTTTAAGTGGAAATATTATCAGATCCTTTAACAATTTTTTTTCCATGTGTTGGTTGTGTAAGTAGTATCTCATAGTGGCTTATTTTGTTTTAAATCTTGGAAGCTTTATGGAGATGTCTACGTTCCATATGATTCATTTAAAATTCAGTGGCTTTTAATATATTCACTGGGTTATGCAGTCACCATCACAATTTAATTATAGAATAATTTCACCACCTCCAAAAGAAGCACCATGCCCGTTAATGGTCACTCTGCATTTCCTCCCCAAACCCCTAATCCTGGGCAATGGCTAATCTTTCTGTACACGTGGATTTGCCTATTTGGGGCATTTCCTATAAATGGAATCATACAATTGTGGTCTTTGTGACTGGATTTTTTCACTTTACATGATTTCTTTCAAAGTTCATGCAAGTTGTAGCGTATGTCAGTACTTCATTCCTTTATGTTACTAATAGTCTGTTATATGGATACACCACATTTTGTTTACCCTTCCATCAGTCGATGGACATTTGGATTGCTTCAACTTTTTGACTCTTGTGAATAATGCTGCTGTGTACATCTGTGTACAAGTTTTTGTGTAGACACATGTTTTCATTATCATAGGGGCTTTAATTTCTATGTCCTAATTCCTCAGTGAAGTTGAGCCCCTTTCTATGTGTTTTTTAGACTCTTGATATTCCTTTAAGAAAATATCTGATAATGGCCAGGCGCGGTGGCTCACGCCTGTAATCCCAGCACTCTGGGAGGCCGAGGCGGGAGGATCGCTCAAGGAGTTCAGGAGTTCAAAACCAGCCTGAGTAAGAGTGAGACCCCATCTCTACTATAAATAGAAAGAAATTAATTGGCCAACTAATACGTATAGAAAAAATTAGCCGGGCATGGTGGCACATGCCTATAGTCCCAGCTACTCGGGAGGCTGAAGCAGGAGGATCGCTTGAGCCCAGGAGTTTGAGGTTGCTGTGAGCTAGGCTGATGCCACGGCACTCACTCTAGCCTGGGCAACAAAGTGAGACTCTGTCTCAAAAAGAAAAAAAGAAAATATCTGATGAGACATTCTGCTTACTTTTTCTCCTGAAATGTCTGTTATATGCACAGATCTGTAGGCATTCTTCATTGCTACATGCATTGTAAACATCTCCCACTTGGTGCTATTTAACTATTTTTTTTTTTTAACAATGCCTTTTCATGAACAGAAATTTTTAATTTTAGTGTAGTCTAACTTGTCCTTATTCTCTGGTCAGAGGTTTTTGCCTCATTCTTTATTCTGAGGTTACAAAAATATTCTCTTTCAAAAAACTTTATGGTTTTTCATTTTATCATTGTGAATTTCGAATATTAAAAAAAAAAATGATAGATAAGAAAGTTGGTAGGGGAATAGAATGACCGTCTTTCTTGGTCCATCCTTCTCACCATGAAAGATGCAACAGCTGATCAGTTCCACACCTGCCGAGTTGATTTTTCAGGAAAGCTTGTTTGTATCTTGCAGGTTAAAATCGCGTACATTAACTTCCTGAATCACTGCTACGTGGATACCGAGGTGGAAATGAAGGAGATTTACACCAGCAATCACATGTGGAAATTGTTTGAGAATTTCCTTGTAGACATCTGCCGGGTAAGGCTCTCTGGAACCAAGGAGACAGAGGAAAAGAGCGTGTGTGTGTGTGTGTGTGTGTGTGTGTGTGTGTGTGTATGTGTATGTGTGTGTGTGTGTGTCTGTCTGTCTGTCTGCCTGTCTCGCATCCCTGTGCAGACATCAGGTAAACAGCAGTATCACCTCTCCTCTAATTTGTGGCATGAGGAGGCATTTATGACTTCCAATGTCTTATTTCATTTATTTATGTATTTTTTTGAGACAGAGTCTCACTTCTGTTGCCCGGGCTAGAGTGAGTGCTGTGGCGTCAGCCTCGCTCACAGCAACCTCCAACTCCTGGGCTCATGCGATCCTCCTGCCTCAGCCTCCCGAGAAGCTGAGACTACAGGCATGTGCCACTATGCCCGGCTAATTTTTTCTCTATATATTAGTTAGCCAATTAATTTCTTTCTATTCATAGTAGAGACGGAGTCTCACTCTTGCTCAGGCTGGTCTCAAACTCCTGACTTTGAGTGATCCTCCCCCCTCAGCCTCCCAGAGTGCTAGGATGACAGGCGTGAGCCACCACGCCTGGCCGGCGGTTAACTTTTAAGGGAAATCGAAGGCCTCTTTCGTTATTAATGTCATTCCCCTTACTTCCCTTTGGGGTTTTAGGTTTGCCAGACCCGGATAGGAGGTTGCAAGTGAAGGCCTTGTTAGTCCCATACCAGTTTTAATGCTTTGTGATTTTACACCACGATATCCAAGCTGATCTGCTTCTCTTCTTCCTCGGTTCACTTTTTTATCACTGTCATCTCTTAAGGGAAGAGAGATTGGCCCACAGGCGTTAGTTTTTCATTGTCAAGGGTCATGAGCAGGAGGGGCTCTCAGATGTCTCAGTGGTTCGGTGTGGGTTTGGGTACGAGGTTTCCCGCTCCCGCTTGTCCCGCAGGCTTGTAACAACACAAGCGACAGGAAACACGCCGACTCGATTCTGGAGAAGTACGTCACGGAGATCGTCATGAGTATCGTGACTACCTTCTTCAGCTCGCCCTTCTCGGACCAGAGCACCACGTTGCAGGTGAGGAACACCGAGGTGGAGCCGTGACTCGCAGGCCTCCAGCTCTGGGGCTGCTGCTGATTCGGGAGGGAGCAGCCTCTTCTCTGGCGCAGGGAGGGCGGCTCCTACAGGATCTCTCAAAAGATGCACCCGAGGGTGTTTTCTTACACTGGATGATGGTTCTATTCGTTGTTGATTTTCCCCTTAAAATCCTTTCCTTTCCTTTGTTTTTTTTTTTTTTTTTTTTTTTTTGAGACAGAGTCTCGCTTTATCGCCCAGGCTAGAGTGAGTGCGTGGCGTCAGCCTAGCTCACAGCAGCCTCCAACTCCTGGGCTCAAGCAATCCTCCTGCCTCAGCCTCCCGAGTAGCTGGGACTACAGGCATGCGCCACCATGCCCGGCTAATCTTTTTTTCTATATATTTTTAGTTGGTCAGTTAATTTCTTTTTATTTATAGTAGAGACAGGGTCTCACTCTTGCTCAGGCTGGTTTCGAACTCCTGACCTTGAGCAATCAGCCCTCCTCGGCCTCCCAGAGTGCTAGGATGACAGGCATGAGCCACCGCGCCCGGCGTCCTTTGTTTTGTTTTCCTTTTCCTTCTGTCTTCTCCATCCCTCCCCCCAGTCCTGGAGAGCAGCTCTCAAGTAGATGTGAGCGTATTATTAACACTTAACTTTTTTTAAAAAATGAAAGACACCTGGAAATCCCCCTTTTAACTGGGAGTGTGGACTTGGAGTTGATTAGAAGTGCTGTGTGGCCGGAGCGAGAACTTGTCTGGCCATGACGGGGGTTGTCGCATCACTCAGCTGCCCGGCACCATTCATGGAGAATCTTCGCTCATGGCGCCTCCTGCAGTTGTGCAGTGCCCGGCCCTGTGAACCTGCCCGGGATTCTCGGCGTACTCCCCATGTCAAAAAGCCTTGGATCCGTGGGTCTGGGGGATGTTTCCATTATTTATTTATTTTTTTTTGCTTGTCAGAAGTAACTCTTCTTTTTACAACTCACGTCTGGGTCTGTTGCTTTGGTGGTCTTACCGCCGGCCTGCTCACACGGGCTGCACAGTGGAGGCTGAGCTTGGTCTCCAGCGGGCCTTTGTTTTACAATTCCGACACGAAGGTAGCTCCTATGTCATAGAATTGTTACTGACGCCCAGAGGAGGTCATAGTGCAGTTTCTGGCACATACTGTAAGTTAATAAATGGAAGTTGACTGAATAGTGCTTATAGGACGAGTTCTGAATTTTTAATTAAAATCCTTTTTTCCTCCCTGATACTTTCCATTGTTTTTCTTTGATCTCAGAAACCTCTTCAGAGCTTTCCAATACTGATTTTTTTGTTTTGTTAGCTCCCACTATTTTTTAGATGGGTAGCTATGCAAGTCTTCTCCCCCTAATGTAAAGACTCATGCAGTAGCTCACCGTAAACAGTTATATTTGCCTTGTAGGCCCCCAGCTGCTCTTTGGATGGAGACCAAAATTCGAATTTTTTAGTGCATTCAGAAAGCCTGTTAAATTGATTAAGTGGACGTTTGTGTTCTCTTACTTTAAAACGAATACAAATTTATACCTTCATAAAAAGGAATATATCCTCCGATGTCAATTACTTCTAAGTACTCATCCATAATGAATGGATATTTATAAAGAATAACCATCAGAATTCTCTTGTCTGTCAACAAAGATGTTGCCAGAAATAAAGTAGCATTATAGCAGAGATCCACTTAGCAGCTTGTTTTTGCTGGTTAACAATATGGGTGCTAGTCTTAGGATAACATCTGGCAGGAACCGTGGGGTTAATCTACCTCATCCACTTCGTTCATATGTTGGGCAAAGCTAAACCTCAAAGAGGCGAAGTAATTTTGTGCAAAATCACACAGCTAGTGGGTGGGTAACTGGACAACAATGGCAGTCTTCAGACTTTGACGCCACTGCTCCTCCTAGTGGCCAAACTTAGATAGCATCGAGTTTATGCATTGCCTTAAAATGCTGGTTTTTCGGTCTTGGCCAGGCAACTTCTGGAATCCAGGAAGGCAATCAATATCTGTCTCCGATGAGATCACCAGTGATCTACAAATAAAAGTCATCTTCCCATGTCACGTCTCTCTCTCTCCCTCTCTCTCTCTGCCTCTCTCCCTCTCTCTCTCTGCCTCTCTCTCTCTTGGCCTCTCTCTCTCCCTCTCTCTCGGCCTCTCTTTCTTGCAGACACGCCAGCCGGTGTTTGTGCAGCTGCTGCAAGGCGTGTTCAGGGTTTACCACTGCAACTGGTTGGCGCCGAGCCAGAAGGCCTCCGTGGAGAGCTGCATCCGGGTGCTCTCTGATGTAGGTAAGGTACCGAGTCGGTTCGGATAGAACGTGATGGAAACGAATTGCCCAACAGCAGTAAGGCAAGCAGTAAATCTGGGCACTTGTTCTAGCTCTTCTAAGGTTACACACGCGACAGGAGGTTGCAGAGCCAGACCCAGAACCCAGGTCGTCTTAATTCCCCAGCCTTTTTTTGTTTAATCTCTCCCAAGCCAGCATCTCCCAAAGAGCCAGTGGATCCCAAAGTAACACAGGCCTTGAAAAACAGGATTCTGGCCGGGCGCGGTGGCTCACGCCTGTCATCCTAGCACTGTGGGAGGCCGAGGCGGGAGGATCGCTCAAGGTCAGGAGTTCGAGACCAGCCTGACAAAGAGCACGAACCCATCTCTACTAAAAATAGAAAGAAATTATATGGACAGCTCAAAATATATAGAAAAAATGAGCTGGGCATGGTGGCACATGCCTTGTAGTCCCAGCTACTCGGGAGGCTGAGGCAGGAGGATCGCTTGAGCCCAGGAGTTGGAGGTTGCTGTGAGCTAGGCTGATGCCATGCTGGGCAACAGAGTGAGACTCTGTCTCAAAAAAAAAAAAAAAAAAAACCGAAAGAAAGAAAGAAAGGAAAAAAGGGAAGGGCTGATGGCAGAGAGAATGCACTTACCAGACCAGACACTCTGTCTCAAAACAAAAAAACCAAAAACAGGATTTGATGGTTACTTTTCGGGCAAGTCACAGCACACACAAGTGTATTCAAGGCTCTGGGACATCCCTCCTTCAAGGAACTATATTGTTAAGTCCAGCAAACGTATCTGACCACGTGGAAACTGTTTTTTCCTGCAAAGCACCTGTCCCAAGGCACTCCATTTCTCAGAAAGTGGACTCTTCCCTCTGCCACCGTTTTCGTTTCCTCTCCGTCCCTCCTCCTGCCTCACCTCTCACAGGCAGCTCTGGAAGGAAGTCAGGTCGGTTGCTCTCCCTTCACCCAGACTTTATCAGACGCTATTACTCTTCCCTTTCCTTGATCCCGATGCATGCTATGCAAAGGGCTGAGCTTCCAGCTGGCCATTGAGAAGAAAGTAACCTGCCTGTTAGTAGCTATTTGGATCCCTGCAGACAACAACCAGAAGATCAAGACAGGTGTGGTTCTTAGCACTGCTTAGAGCTGCGTCCTGCAAGAATAGATTGTGTTTATTAGGACCTGTTGCCTGATTTCCCTTACTCTCGAGTGGTGTGTGGGGGTCTTTTTTATATTTATTTATGTGACAGTATTTCACACTAGAGGATTAGGCTTTCATTTATTTATTTATTTTTGAGACAGAGTCTCGCTCTATTGCTCGGGCCAGAGTGCCGTAGCATCAGCCTAGCTCACAGCGACCTCAAACTCCTGGGCTCAAGCGATCCTCCTGCCTCAGCCTCCCGAGTAGCTGGGACTACAGGCATGCGCCACCATGCCCAGCTCATTTTTTCTATAAATATTTTTAGCTGTCCAGATAATTTCTATTTTTAGTAGAGACGGGGTCTCACTCTTCTCTGGCTGGTTTCGAACTCCTGACCTTGAGTGATCCTCCCGCCTTGGCCCCCCAGTGTGCTAGGATGACAGGCATGAGCCACCACGCCCGGCCTGTCCTGATAATTCTTCAAATGCACGAACATATCAGCAACCCTAAGAAGCCATTCACTGAGGAAACTCACTGAACTTGAACTCTGTCTTGCCCACACTCTGTGACCTCAGAGCAGCTTAGCATTCCTTGGAGCTACCGTCCCCCAGAATTCACACTGGGAGACCTTGACGTGAAAGATGGTGGAGTAGAGTTGAGCTCCTAAGTCTTCACATGCAATAACCATGCAAGATGGCACGTTGCAGGCGTGGAAAAAGATTTGCGTGATGGGGTATGGGGGAGTTGAGTTCATCTCTCGACGACAGAAGTTGGGGTCTCACGAGTCGTCTTCCTCCCGTACAGCCAAGAGCCGGGCCATTGCCATTCCTGTGGACCTGGACAGCCAGGTCAACAACCTCTTCCTGAAATCCCATAACATTGTGCAGAAGACAGCCATGAACTGGCGGCTGTCCGCCCGCAATGCCGCCCGCAGAGACTCTGTTCTGGCAGCTTCCAGAGACTACCGGAATATCATCGAGCGATTGCAGGTAATGCCTGGTGCTCCGAGGAGCGGTGCTTACTAGCCTGGCCTCAGGTGACGGCCACAAACTGCAGCGAGTCCTGGAACCCGAGAATGTCCACACCGAGGGCCATAGGGAGGTGTCACCGGTGGGGCTGGGGACAAGTGTCACACTGTATATAGGGCCAAGTGTGCAAAGCTACTTAGGAAGCAAAAGTTCCCGGCAAAGTGTTGGTTTTTAAAGGTTATTCATAGATTTGCAGATGTCTTTGTGGAGAATGGGGACTTTGATCATATAAGAAAGGAAAATTTATATATTATAAGGGATGCTTAGAATAAAGGCATAAAGTTCCGTTTTTTCCATCGCTCTGGGATATTTAGGCCCTTGAATCGGCAGGTAAACAAGTGCAGTGATACCCGAGAGAAGAGTTTTATGTCAGACGAAAATAAAAATAACGCAATTCTAGCTAGATTATATCTTTGTTTCTTGACACCTACCAGGAGATCTGCTCTCGTTTTGTTAAAGGGAAGGGTAGCAAGTATTAGATGGATGTTAAACACTTACAACGTACGTCTTAACATTATTATCTTTTTTTTAAACAAGCACCTGAAATGGTTCCCTCACAGGTGGTAGACGGGCCACAGTTTGGGGGTCACAGGTCCTTGGATGAGCATGGCACGGTGGTTAAGAGTGTGGTCTCAGGCTAGTGCCTGGGGCAAAATCACGGCTCTGCTGCTTAGAAATGGGGTGACCCTGAGAAGTTGCTTAACTTCTCTGTGTTTCAGTTTCCTGATTTGTAAAATAGGATAACAGTACCTCGTGGGGTGATGTGAGGGTTTAAGGGAGCTGATGACGCATTGCAGTTATCTGTCTTGTGAAACAGATTACAACAGTTTCTTTATTCTCTTTTGCTGTTCTGGGGGTTCACTTCCCTCGGTGGGGTGTTTCTCACTCAGGGTCTTTCGGGAGGTCACATTCAGGTGGTGACTGTGGTCGCACTCATCGTGACACCTTGCTCGCTCACGTGCGTGGCAGTTGATACCGGTTGTTAGATGGGATCCCAGATGGAGCTGTTGACTAAATCATCCATTGATTCATGTGGCCCCCTCATGTGGCCTGGGCTTCCTTACAACATGGCGGCTGGGTCCCAAGACGAGCATTTTTGGAGAGAGAGAGAGACAAGTTTGAAAGCTTTGTCGTCTTTGTGACCTAGCTTCAGACGTCACATAGCATCACTCTACTGTGCCGTGTTGGTCAAGGTAGTTTCCGAGGTCCGCTGAAGTTCCAGGGCGGGGAGGAATCTAGATCAGCATTGGATGGGAGGGATGTCAGTATTGTAAGAAGAACGTGTGAGATAGGATATATTGTGGTGGCCACGAATGGAGAATACAACTCACTCAGAGCACCTAGAACAGTTGCTGGCATGTAGCGAGCACTCAGTTGAGAGCTACGGGTATTATTACTACTATAATAATTACTGTCAGTAATTACAGGTCATCATTCCCTGTGAGGTTATGTAACTTACCCCTGTCAACAGCCTCACGCTAGGACTAGGAGGATGGAAGGGTGAGCAAAGCCAGAAATGATACTTGTCTTCGTTGTGTCCCACGTTTTGGAGGGGAGAGGGAGAATAATTTTAAGCATAAAATGATGAGAAGGACCAGTGCGACAGAGGAGGGGTGAGTAGATTTTGAGGAAGAGCCTCACCTTGCCCGGGCTCGGAGGCGTGGGAGCCAGGGAGGCTTTGCGGGGAAGGAACGTCTGAGCTGACATCAGGAGGGACAGCGGGACTTGAAGAGTGAAAGGAAAGGGAAGCAGCAGGTGTGAAGGCCATTAGACGGAGAAGACGGTGCATCCGGAGACCAAAGGGAGTGTGGTGTGGCCGGAGCCCCCATGGAGCTGGGAATGTCATCAGGGTTTCATGCATCGAGTTAAGGGATTCATTTGAGGTTGCAGTGAGCCATGAGGGCCCGACTGCTCTCTACCTGGGGCGACAGGGCGAGACTCTGTCTCAAAGAAAAAATGAAAATAAAAGAATTTCAGGCTTTGTCAGCTCAGAACCGGTCTTGATTCTGGATGGAGTGCTTCCTGAGCCCACTGTGCTTTTATTAATAGAAATCACAGGGGTACTGTAGGCATGTCCCTGTAGGAACACACAGTATTTTCTTACCTGCTCAAGCTAAATAAATGGTCAGTGCAGTCAGACACACCAGTTTGTTGTGCTCTTCTTAGACTTATCATGCGTGTTCTTGGGAAATGAAGGAAAAGACAGCTGTAAAGACTTGGCCAGTGGCCTAAGGGACCCTCAGTATTTATTGTCTGAGTCCCTGTCGTCGTGAGGTTGCCTAGTACAGCAAAAGGTGTCATGAGACATTCGCTCAGGAACTGACGACTGGCGTGACGAACCCCCATTTAGACGTAACGCTGGCACCTGCCCTACCCATCGCTTCGCCATCTCTGTTGGTGTATCCCCCGGTTGCTGTACATTTGACGATACAATGCAAATGAATTGCAACGTAAAGTTCAAAACTTTGCAAAAGATGCAGGATTTCGTGACATTCACGAACACGATATTGAAAGAATGATTTCAGTCCCATGCAAACTCCGTACACGAAGATTTGCCAGACTTAGGACCAGTACCTGCTACTGGAGAAGAGAGTATTGACAGGGTGCTTGCAAAGGGGAAACTGTAGAGGCAAGTGGTAAGACCCTCAAGAGAATTTTGCAAAAATGACCCTGTTTTTGACTTATGCTGTGAAAATCAGCACGCATTTTAAGGGATCTTCCAACATACTATATCATGATCTTGTTGGGAAAACTACCCCTCCAAAGAAATCATTTAATTCATCCATGCATTTCTTTATGCATGCTGGATATTATCGAGTAGTTACAGTGATCACCCAGAGTTTGTTAAATATAAGATGAAATTATCTCCATGTGGTTTAGTTTTAGTTTCTGGGTAAAAGATCAGTCATTTCTTTCTTGGACCTTAATTGGGTCTCTAGTTGAGGTGAATGCAACTTAAATGGCATTCCTGTGCCAATGTCCTTGGGTAATTAGGCCCTCCTGAATTAACCAACGTCCCATGGCCCCTGTTTTAGCCACCTTGCCTCTGGCTAGGCTTTGAGTCACCAAGCCATAGAGCAGGCTTTTAGCATCTTTTGAAGATAATTTCTCATCTGTTTTCTATCATTTGCCTTTAAATGGTGTTTGTTGTGTTGGTTTTGCTGCTCTTTCAACTTCTCTCTGTTTTCCTTTCCTACAGCTATGTGTTTTGCATTTGAAGACCATCATGCTATCAGGGTACATGTATTTAGCATGTTGATACGGCATGTTCATTCATTTGTGTTCTCATGTTTGTATGACTTTTTATTGTGTGAATAATTCATGCTCATTGAAAATAATTAGAGACCACTGACAAGTTCTCTCTGAATGGAAGAAAATTAGAATCACCTGTAATCCCACCACCCAGATAAAACCAAAAGCGATGATTTAACAGTAGTTGATATTTATCCTTTAGATATTGATGCTATTTATAAGAATAGGATCATAGAGTTCATACTATCGTTTGACCATTTTTATACTCATATCGTAGACATCTTTCACATGTTGTTAAATGTATTTTTTGCATTAAATTGTAAATTATATGGAATGATCCCTTGAGTTGCATAAGGCCATCTCGAAATAAGGGGTGGTGGCCGGGCGCGGCGGCTCACGCCTGTAATCCTAGCACTCTGGGAGGCCGAGGCGGGCGGATCGCTCGAGGTCAGGAGTTCGAAACCAGCCTGAGCAAGAGTGAGACCCCGTATCTACTATAAATAGAATGAAATTAATTGGCCAACTAATATATATAGAAAAACTCAGCCTGGCATGGTGGCGCATGCCTGTAGTCCCAGCTACTCGGGAGGCTGAGGCAGGAGGATCGCTTGAACCCAGGAGATTGAGGTTGCTGTGAGCTAGGCTGACGCCACGGCATTCACTCTAGCCTGGGCAACAGAGCGAGACTCTGTCTCAAAAAAAATAAAAAGAAATAAGGGGTGGTGGGAATGTCGATTTGTTTTTACTTTTTTTCTGCATCAGGGGCTAATGTTTTCAGGTAACCCCACTGGGCAATGTCTAATAATTTGAGATGAATGCCAGACAGTGCTGAAGTTACTCTAACCTGCCTAGCCTGTGTTGTAGCTCATGTTTGGGGACAGAAATCAGTGTGCTTCCCCTCCTGCGGCCGGCGTCTGCCCGAGCTGCTGACCGAGGCTGGGTTCCATTGCAGGACATCGTGTCTGCGCTGGAGGACCGGCTCCGGCCCCTGGTGCAGGCGGAGCTGTCCGTGCTCGTGGACGTCCTCCACAGACCCGAGCTGCTTTTCCCCGAGAACACGGACGCCAGAAGAAAATGCGAAAGCGGCGGTTTCATTTGCAAGTAAGCAGCCTCTCTCTCTGGGGTGGTCAGTGGCCAGGCCTTGATGGCCGGACGGAGCATTTGTCCCCTTTGGAGGACAAGAGACCGTTGTCCTGGGTGTTGACGTTGATGACTGGGAGGTCATGTGTTAAAGTGCAAAAAAGTACGTCTGTCCATGAAACCTGGCTTGTTGACAGTGTTTTGGTTTGCTCTTTCTGTTTTGACTTTGGTGAGCATTTCTCGTGTTAATTACATGCCTGTTCATTCCTTTTTCCATTCAGCGGGTGTTGACAGAGCACCCGCCAGGCGCTGTGGTCCACACATAAAAAAGTCACAACCCTCCGAAATCTTTGGCTCGCCCGTGACCTCATCATCTTTTCCTAACAATTTTGTAGTTTCTCAGTTTATGCCTTGGGGCATAATCTAAAAAGAAGCAAAGGGGGTCCCATGACTAGAAATCTCCGCTAGACTTTTGCCCTAAGGTTACTTGTTTGTGTAGCTGGAGTTCCGGGCTCTGCTTGTGACTTTATTACTTTTCTCGGTGCCCTAAGGACACGCTTGTGGATTAGGGAACAGTGTGTCTTGGCCCCAGCCACCAGCTTCAGGAGGTGTTTTTTATTTATTTTTATTTATTTTTTATTTTTTTGCCAGCCACTCAAGTCTGAAGTTGTTTATCTTTTTTTTTTTTATTTTTTTTGAGACACGTTGGCATGTTTTAGCCATTTTACTGGCAGCCCTCAGTGGACACATAGCCGCGCTTTTTGACCGAGCAGGTCTGAGTGGACCTCTGTCTTGCTCGCTCCTGCCCGGATAATCTCTCCATTGTGCGGGGCGACTCCCGCCGTCACCGGCCAGCTGGTGTCGCTGTTGGGACACGGGCGGTTCTAGTGCAGGGAATGCGGGAACGCATGTTTCACCCCGAGCCCTTCCCAAACGTTTGTTCGCTAACTGTAACGAGTTGCAATAAATTGCTCTTGAAGTGTTTTTAATTGAAAGATGGTTCTGGGAATGTAATCCGCGGTTTCCCCTCCCCACTCAGGTTAATAAAGCACACGAAACAGCTGCTAGAGGAAAACGAGGAGAAACTGTGCATTAAAGTCCTGCAGACCCTCAGGGAAATGATGACCAAAGACAGAGGGTATGGAGAAAAGGTACTGCGTTCTGTTTTCATGTTAAAACACGCGTTTTGCTATTTCATTGCAAGGGGTGGTATTTACAAACTCACCTTAGTCGGGCATTACTGACTGAGGGGTTAACTTTTACTCTGAAGCTGTTTGTCCTGCCCCTAAAGGTAGTTAAGTCATACAGCTGTTTCCTTTAAAAGTCACGCGTGCTTAGTTGTCTCTTACATGCTTGCCACATAGTCTGATGTCAGATAAGTAATAATGACAAGCTCTTCTATCTGGTTAAATTCCCAGTGAAAAGTAAACGCCTCTTGTGTGTCAAAGTATGCATTCCTGAATTTTGGCTTCCACCTAAGCACACCTGTGGATTTACTTCCTCTGGGTGAAATGTCTCGCAGTCTTTTCCAGTGCATCAGGAAATGCCCTCCAGTTCTAACTGGTGTTAAGGCGGGCAGGCCTGTCGCCGTGTCTGATGGAGGTTGTGAAATGGGCGAGGATCCCCCCATGACCCGAGAGTTCTTAGGGTTTGCAGTGAGCGAGCGTGCGGTGAGACCAATCCTCGCACCTCCAGTAGTGAGCAAAGTAGGACAGAAACAATCCCCACAGCCGCCGCCTTCAGCCCCCCAGCAAAAAATCATGAGCATAAGTTTAAATCTCACCCATTTTAATTGAAGGTAATATAATAACACTCACTGATTGTCTACTTTGGCCACTTTTAGCAACAATATCTGAGTAGATGAGTATACTGATATGAACGACTTAATCACAATACCCCAGTAACTTATTTTTTCAGCTCTGGGAAGAAGCCTTGATAATTAAATCACAGCCTTCCTTGTCACAATGGTTGGGGACAACCAGATCATCAAAAGTATAAAAGTTCTAAAGACATGGACACAAGCCTGACGCAAAGAGGAAAAAAAATAAATAAATTAAGATAATAAAAAAAAAGTATAAAAGTCTGTCTACAGGAATGCTGTTTTCTAACCTAAGTGACATTTCTCATTAATATTGGAGTGGTGTAACAAATGAGAGTCCCTAGATAAGAAAACAGGAAAATAAACAGTCATTGCAGTGTGCATACCTTCACTGTCCCCACATCACAAGGCTTTTAAATGTCACTCTCCGTTTTGAAAATATATAAATGAAAAGGTGAATAAATGTTGACTAATTAGAAAACAGGTTTCTGTAACTCACTGGGAATTCTGCGGAGGATAAGAGTTTATAAATAATGGAAGGGAAGAAGATGAGAAGTGGTAGGATGACAGACACCAGTATGGGCACCTAGGGAGGTCTTGCTCTATAAAAAAAAAAAAAAAAGAAAGAAAGAAGGGAATCAGGGAATGTTCGATGGCAGAGAGAATGCACTTATCAGACCCACTAATAATAACCATTTATTTCATGAGATCTTCATTTTTCATTAAAAGTGAGCTTTTAGAAATGTTTGTAAGATGTGATTCTGGTGACAGAAATTCATTCTCCATAATAAGGTCAAGTCTACCAAAGGGACTGGGGCCTTAACCAGCAGAGTGAATGATATTTGCATCTGTGAGCATAAAACTTGGTTTTCCAAATATGGAACCACAATTTTCTTTGGACTAGCTGTTCTTTGTGTCACCGAGGTATTTAAACCTTGGTGTCTTTACTCTCATGAATGTTGGAAGTTGTGATTATGCACGCAGTTGCCTGCAGTTGTCTTTTTCTAACCTGGAAGTACTGTCCCTGAGTTTTCTGAGTCTCTGTTGCATGGCAGACAGGTGTCTTGGGGGCCAGGAGGAAGGTGTGGTGCCCCACTTCCTCTCCCCAGCCGTTACTGCCAACTGGGGGAACTTTCCAGATGAGGGAAGATGTCACATTGGAAACGTCTTAATGTTGCCTATTACAAAGCTCACAGAGAATGACAGGGCCTGGGCTCAAGGGGACCCCGAAAAGGGTCACTGAGAGAGTAAATCATCAGGGTTTAGCACAGGTCCTTGAGCTCGACTCCCACCCCTTTCAGCGAAGGGTGAAGAAATGACTCACGCCTAAGCAGACAGGCCTGGAGGAAAGTTGACATTTCTTCCCAGTCTGGCTGGGGCTGTCACCCCGCTTCCTGCAAGTGAAAATACCCTGGGTCAGTCTGGGAAATGCCATGAAACGGAGGAAGCCGTTCTAGAAACCCACGCTGGCCAGCTGCTCCAAAACTTGCAGCACCTTCTTGCTGTGCTTCCGGCCCGACACCCTCAAGAGAAAGAGAGGCAGGGCAGAGAGAGGCACGCTAAGTAAAGCGTTCTTGCTTCCCACCTGGGAGCTGCCATTAACTTTGTTCCATTAAAGCTTTTTGTGAAGGTGCTTTTGGTGGTTTACCAGCTGACTGTCCCCGTTTGATTAAAGAAGCATGACACGCACGGGGCAGGCCAACTTTTTCAAGGGTGGGCATAACCCGGAGGCCAAAGAACTAACCTTTCCCAACCAGACCAGCTGGCATCGGTGGGTAAAATGAATGAGGTGTTCTTTGGCCTGGGTGCCGAGGACACCAGGGTGAGCGTCCCTCCTCCCGTCCCAGTTTTCCTGTTAGTTGTCTCTTGCGTGGGACTTGAGTCGTGACTAATACCTTCCTGGGGATGTCCAGGAAGACAGCTGCCTCCCTGCCCTGTCCTGAGCCCTCAGAGGCAGAGGAGGGGCCCTGGCATTGCCTCCTCCAACCTTCCCTCTGCACTCGAGGGCTCAGAGCCGAGATGACTGCCCAAGGTCACGGGCGAAGTCTACAGTGGGGTCAAGCCTGGAGTCCAGGTTTCCAGGCTCCCAATACAGTGCTCCCTCTAGCTCCCATTGCAGCCAGTGCCCACTGTATACAGGTCAAGTTTTCTTGTCTTGTCTTCTAAGCTGTGATCCTTAGAGGCAATGAGACTTGGGTGCCTGTGCGCATCTCTCCTCTTCCGTTCAACTTTTGGGACTCAGTTCTCAAGGTCACAGATGAAAAAAAAGAGTTGGCATCGTTCTTTGCTATCTTGTTCAAGAATGTTAGTGGTGCTTGCGTGGGTTCCCTCGCCTGGGAAACAAAGAAGGCCATTGAGAACTGTCACCCGTGTTACCAAAGAGACTAAAACATAACAGCATCGCTGTGAGGCTGACCTGTGCTTTTTAAATGTCACCATGCATATACCCACCAGTCTCCAACAGGATGCCATGAGTGACAATAACACTTGTTGACCCCATTAAGTGCCACTCACTATGCTAAGCACGTTTCCTACCTCGCCTCTGATAGGCTCAGAGGTGGATATCACTGTTGTTTAAAACTATTTTTCTGCACAAGGGAGAAACATATAGGCTTAGAGAAGTTCAGACATTTGCCTGGGGTCACACAGCTAATAATAACAAGGGAGACAGGAATTCAAAACCAGGCAGGTGGTCCAATTCCAAGGCCTCGTTCTTCACTTCTACTTCATCAGGGAACAGACTGACACCATTCGAGGGCTTTGACATCCACCTGCGGGTTGAACATTTACGTTTCCATTATGTTACATGGTTATTTGAAACCCCCGGTCCAGGGGCCCTAGGAGCAGAGCTCGAACTTGGGGGCTTCAGCTCAGTTCTGATTTTTCACCTGATTGATGTAAGAGTCTCCAGTTGATGCCAAGTGACTCCACAAGTTGTGATTGTCCCAGGGCTCATCTGACATCTGTAGTTTTGATCAAGTCCCATACGAAGGAGTCAGATAAGTGAGTAGTAAGTGCTTGGTCCCCTTGTCTTGGTCCACTGCCCCAAGAAGTGCCCACCCCAGAACTGTCACGCTGAGAGGTAGGGGCTGGCTGAAGAAGATGAGCACAAGATTTTAATCATGATCGCTAAAGAATGAAAAAAAAATCTTTAACTGTTACGATTCTAAAATGCAAAGGATGCTCACCAATGCATATTCTTCTCAGAGTGGTAAATATAAAATAAAGTAATCATTTAAATTATGGCCTATTAAAATAATAGTGAAATTCATTTGTGCATGGTGCTTACAGTATCTTTCTGTCCCACGTATCCAAAATTAATAAGCTTTAAAGTTACACCTAGACTTTACAAACAGTCGGTGTGCAATGCCTGCAAAATTCTGCTTTTAATCTGCAGGTTAAACCATGTCTGTGTTGTAAAGAAAATAACCTCCCCTAGCTAAATATCTCCGAGGTTTAATTTGAATCCCTCTATAGCTCAGAAAATCTTCAAGCCCTAGACCAGGTGTCCTCCAACTACAGCCCGCGGGCCACATGCGGGCCGCCTAGCACATGTATCCGGCACGCAGGGTGTTTTTGCCGCCGCTGCCTGTCCTGCTTAGCAGCCGACTCGTCCCGGGCCCACAGTGCGCACTCTCCAATGTCTGAGGGACAGTGAACTGGCCCCCTGTTTAAAAAGTTTGCCCTGGACCCTGCTTGAAAAGGCAGCATAGTTATTTTATGTGTTGGCTACTCTGTAGTTTACTGTAGGTTCTTTATTTAAATGCTCTTGACTTAAGTTATTAGTCAAGAGTTTTGGAAAGAAATTCAGAGACCAGGAATTAATGGATAAGGATATCTCAGAGTTTAAGTCTGTTTTCCCTTCTGAATAGTAGTAGCTGTTCTAGTACTAGAAGAGTATATGACCTTACGTAATACTAGGGTTTTCATTTCATAGAAATTGTCAGTCCGCTGTGAATGACCAAGCCTTCTTTGCTCTACGTGGATAGAGCCACTAGCATTTCTAGCTGCTGGTGTTTTTGATAGCAGCTTATTTGCAAAATGTACTTAATATTCAAGAAGCACAATCAAATGGATTGATGATTATTCCTCTATCCTTAAACAAGCACAACTGCGATAATTCTCTTGGGTTCCCCCCCCCCAACTTGATGCTAATGAGTCCATGTGACCAATGTCACTTGAGTCAGCACTAATGCATCTCAGGGGAAATGTGGTTTCCCTTAATCATCTACGGTACCGGGGTCTGGAGCATCATCAGGATCAGGCCGGGGATATTTCGGTCTTATCACCTGCGGAAGTTAAAGCTCAGTGTGCAATTTGTGTTCCTCACTCCGCTGGATTGTACAATGAGTCTAAGGAGAGAATTTGCTCCTAAACACGACTGATGCTGCTCTAGTCTTTTACTCATTGCCCTCTTCTGAAAAAAGATAATAATAATAACAGCATTGGGGAATTTGCCCTTCCTCCTGGCTCAGTTCAGGTTTTCACGTGTACAAGTGAGGGCAGGGCCGAGGGGACAGCAGGGCTGACACGGGAGTAGAGCGTGGCCGGTCCCAGGAGGATATCGCTGTGAGCTGTGGCAGCGTCTTAAGACGGTCACGATGTTTTAAGGTGAAAGAGTCAGCAGCAGTAAGAACACTTTTTGCAAAGTCTCTTTAACACTTGGCTGGGCTTATTATGTTTCCTTTCTTAACGTTTCCTTCTCTTTCTCTCCCCTTTTCTTTCTTTTCCAGCTAATTTCCATTGATGAACTGGACAATGCTGAGGTTCTAATTTCCTTGTTTTTTTTGTTTTGTTTTTAATGTCCCATGGTGGTGTTCCCATGCCGCTCCCCGAGTTCGCCCTGTGATCCGTCCCGTGGTCTCCACGAGTCGAGTGTCTGACTCCATGTCGCGTGGCTTCCGGGAGCGAGTGGCGTCTGTCGTGTCTGTGTTGGCATTTCCCATGAGTTTGTTTGCATTCGTCCTTGCAGATCCCATCTGAGTCTAGATAAAGATTGTCTTAACTGCAATAAGATTTCGATCATCCGCTGTCGAGGATCTCAACTGAATCTGTGGTTGATGCTGGCCATGAACGTGGCTCTGAAACTCGATTTTGGTTTCAGTATAAAGAGCCCCTCTAGCTGCAGGTAAAGCATCGGATACAGAAAGGTGCAACTGCCTTGGTATAGTTTGAAAGTAGTAAAACAAACAAACAAAAACAACACACACAAAAACCCACGTTCTCTTGGTTTGCATGTTGACTGTTCATATAAAATTTTTCCAAGTGCATTGTGAATTCCAAAGTGCTAGTTGAGACTTGCCACCTATAGACTCGCCAGTGAGGTTAGGCATGTCCCACGTCCTGGCTTCTCTTCTAGGAGAACGACCTGTAGATCCAGAAATTGAATGCCATTCAATGCCTACTGCACTTATGCATCAAATTAGTTTCCCTTCCTCAGAATTACCCTGGAGACTGACAAGTGGTGGTTTTGTTTGGGATTTGGGGCCCTCTTAAATATCTTTTGTTTTGAATATTTTTTTCAACATTCCTTACTATATTTTTTTTTGGCTACAATACATGCTGGGTAAATGGTACCAGAAAAAAAAATAATTGGGATTAATGTATATAATTGAGAGGATTTAATGTGTTGGCACATTGGAACAAAATTTTATTTAACTTTTGAAAATCACTTTTCTGGTCTACTTACCTGTTCTTCTTTTGGTAGACCAATGAATACCTCATTTTGGCTGAGATAGAGACACCAAATAGAAATGTTGTCTACTCTAATACCATAATTTCATGAATACAAAGAAATGGTTCAGATATACCTAAGTGTAGGATCTGAATTATAGACTTGAAACTGAAAGCCAACAACGAGTGATTATGAATTTGGTCCACTTGCCTCAGGAATGGAGCTCAGAGAGGTTAAGTGACTAGTCTTAGCTCACACAGCTAGAGAGTGGCTAAACTAGGACCAGCCCACAGCTGGCGTGGCTTCTGGCCTGATGTGCTTACTACTGTCCTACCACAGGAAATTCCCTAAGTGCAGAATTTTCCTTGTATTGGGCATGAACAGGCGAGGAGGCCATGCCTTCTGGGATGACGAGAAGGTGCAGAAGGCGAAATGGAGTAGAGCAACTTGATTCATTGTTCTGCCTACGGCGATTTTTGCAATTTCCTCTTTAGCTTTCCCTCTTCTGTGTTGTTCGTATGGTGCAAAAATGTCCTTTGCAGGTCACTGTTGGCCCCTCTGGTGCCCTTGCTTCTACCTGGAGTTGCAAATGCCTCGCTGATTCAGATTTTTCCTCTGAAAGACTGAGGTTGGGTTTCTATCTGCTGAAGTACAGATTAAGTCGGGGAAGGAAAAGCTTCCCTGGTGGGAGTCTGCGGTGTTATCAGTACACTGTTTTGCGCCGTAGTAATCAGTGGATGTGTTTGCTCGCCCAAGATGAACTCGGGTCTCCTGGCTCGGGCTGTATTGCTCACTTACAGAAAGATTCCACAGTCGGAGCAGGTGTGTTTATAATTATACTCTGGGAAATAGGATACTGTCTGTTTATAAAAGAAGAATGTTCTGGCAGCCACTCGGGGTTCTTTGAAAATTCCCTGAAGAAGCGACTGTGGATCCCCTCTGCGCTGTTGCCCGTGGCAACCGTGAGAGCCCAGGGCCCCTGACACCCTGTCCCGGTCCCTCAGGCTGGCGCGTCTGGCCCCCTCGGAGGAGGTGCCTGGTTGGCCTTTGTCACGGATGCTCCTGCGGAAACCGCCGCAGTCCCCGCCAGGCCTGTGCTCGGTGCGAGCTGCCGGAGCCCCCGGGCCCTGCCCACGCTTAGTGAGGGTCGCTGGCGGCCCAGCAGCGGGCAGGGCGCACGGCGGACGTTCCGGATTCTGAGCACGCGAGGCCAGCCCCTGAGGTGGTGCGAGGCCCGTCTGGCGGCCCCTGGTCCCCGGATTGAGGAAGGGCCACCGCCCTTGACGGCGAAGGCCAGGGGGCTCTCGAGAGAGACGCGCAGCGGACGCCTCGAATCGGCCCTTGGAGGCGCCGCCGCTGCGCGGGGAGCAGCGTGAGAGGAGGACGGTCGCAGGGTCCATTGCACGATGAGTGCTCGGGCGGATGGGGCCTTCCCAGCTGCCTTCTAGAATAAAATGTCGTTCAGAACCAGGAAGAGGAAGGGTTTTTTGACAAATAAATAGGGTCTCCATCCTTACCCCCTGTCCCTTTCTGTTTCCTGCTGGGGCTGGGGACCGGGGACAGGAGGAGTGAAGGAGAGACAGAGACTCCTTGCCTCAGTGTTCCTCCCCTCTGAGCTTGCCGATGGTTACCTGGGTGGCCACCACCGAAGTCAAGATACGGAATGTCTCCATCGCCCCGTAAAAGTTCCCTGGTCTGCCTAATCTTGGCTCAAAGCAGGCACAAGCTGAAGCTGAAGACACTGGGTTATACAATATTCGAGTGCCTCTCGTGTTCCAGGCACTGTGTCGCAGGATTTGGGTACCGTGGTGCCCGTAAATGGGCACAGAGTCTGCCATTCCGAAGCTCACAGTTTTGGGAGGCTGATGGACCATAACACGAATTCATGTACAGTGACAGCCATCAACCTCGAGAAATGTTAGGAAGGAGAAGCGCATGGAATCATGGGAACGTAGAATCCGGGGACTTCTATGTAAGCAGGGAGGTCAGGTAACATAGAAGTCCCCGGATTCCATGTTCTCATGATTCCATGCACTTCTCCCTTCTAACGTTCTCTTGCAAAGGAACATTCTAGAAGCCCAAGGGGGCAGCAAGGGGATTCCTGTTGAGGACTGTACAACACAAAGGGTGTTCCCTAGGAGGTCAGGGGATGACAGGTGAGGAGCCCCAGCAGGGAGTCACGTGGGTCACTTCTCTGTGTCGCGCTAATCAGGGGGTGCTTGTGACCAGGCACTCAGACCTGGGGCAGAGGCGGTGAGCGGGACAGGAGTGCACGCAGACTTCACGTGTGACTTTGAGAAGGGAATGGTGCATTTAGAAAGCTCAACGCATGGGCCCATTGCTACGTACTTGAGACGAGATCCCCACTGAGTAGTCACTGTGCCTTGGAACGGTGGACCCTCCAGAGCCGCTAGCGTCTGCTGGTGACTCTGCTGTCCTGCGTTGCAACAAAAAAGCTAAGCAGCGTCCCCAGCTATTTCGGGTGGCTGGAGCCTGCTCATGTGAATACCTCATTTGCTTCCACCTTGAGTTGCAAAAGATGCCACTAACGGGGAACTTCGTAAAATTCAGAGGGGGGTGGGGGGGAGGAGAAACAATGCACAGAATGATTAAATTTCACCTTCAGGGGGCGTTCTCATGACGCCCAGCCAGGGTGGAGGTGGCCTAGTTTCTCTCCGTTGCTGTGAACTGCCGGCTTGGGCACCTGCCAACATTCAGGCGGCGGTTACATAAGTGCTTTTTTTCCTGGAATTTAGGCTCGCCGCTGCTGTGTGACCTTCAGCAGTAATTGCCAATAAACGCAGCCGGGCTGTTTACTGTCACACACTGGCAACCACAGAGCAAGCCCCGCTCGGAGCTCGCAGAAGCTATTGCCGAGTCTGGGGGAGGTTGTGTTTTTTCGTTTTTTTTTCCCTTTTAATGCTGAGATTATTCCATGATGATTGAAGTTGTATCATGTAGTCATGTCAGAATGCATTTTTTAAAAAAATGAACTTCACTATTGAGTTCTGATGAACTTGCTCAGTAAAATACAGGTGAAACTACGGTGTTGGGATTAAGTAACATTTATTTAGTGTTATTTCTAAAAAAAAGAAACAAATGCAGTTAGTAAAGAGCATTGCCTTAGCTGTTGTGAAGATTTAAAATTGTTCTGCTGAAATGCTAGGTAATTTCTATTTTAGCTTAATTTTCCTTAAAGCTTTCTCTTCTCTCAACGTGGGTTTTCAGAGGCTGAGGAAGGGCAGGGCCCAGCACCCGTATTTGCAAAGCCCGTTTGCTGCTCGCCTCTCTCCCTGCTCCGGGGTTAGGAGTGAATGAAAAGGAACCCTGAAGACTGTTCAGCAGGGCTGTACATGTAAATTCCTTCCACGTGCTGATAACTGGGTCTAGAATGCAGTTACATTTGTTGAATCCCATTCAGTTTCTGCCCAGGGTGGTCCACAGAAAGAAGACATTCTTTTGCAAAGGAACATTCTAGAAGCCCAAGGGCAGCAGCAGCAGGGGGATTCCTTTTGAGGGCTGTGGAAAACAAAGGGTGTTCCCTAGGAAGTCCGAGGGCTTCTTTTTATTTAAGAATGACAAAGTACAATTTCTTTCATCGATAGTAGAAACTCCTCCCTTGGTAAACGTTGGGCACATTGTGCATGTATTGGAGGCAACTAGATTAGATCTGTGGCTTCTCTGTGCCTATCCATACACACTCCAGGACCTTTGTTACGATGCCCAGAGCAGTGGCCACACCCAGGAAGGACACTTAGGATTCAGGGACTTGAGATGCATTCTGAATTTGTATTGATTGATTGATTCAGATTCTCACTCTGTTGCCCAGACTAGAGTGCCATGGCCTCAGCCTGGCTCACAGCAACCTCAGACTCCTGGGCTCAAGCAATCCTCCTGTCTCAGCCTCCCTAGTAGCTGGGACTACAGGCATGCACCACCATGCCCGGCTAATTTTTTCTCTATATTTTTAGTTGGCCAATTAATTTCTTTCTGTTTTTAGTATAGATGGGGTCTTGCTCTTGCTCAGGCTGATTTCGAACTCCTGACCTTGAGTGATCCTCCCGCCTCGGCCTCCCAGAGTGCTGGGATGACAGGTGTGAGCCACTGTGCCCGGCCCTGCAATTTCTCTTTAAAAGCCAGTAATTGGGAGTCTTTTTTCCCCTCTTAAGTTAGATTTTACTGACCTTGTCTACAAACATGGGGAAGACTGACGATTAAGCAGTCGATATGCGGAGGTGACCGGGGCAGTCATCAGTTTCTGAGATTAAAACTAGGCCACGTCAGATCATTGTTGATCCCCTGGGAGTTCGGGAAATGTACCGTGGTTGGAGGTGTCAACACTGAAATAGAGTGATTATTCTTGAGACTAAGGAGGGGATAGAAACGTGGGACATTCAGACACGCCCGGGCTCCCAAACGCTCTCTCTTAAAATGTGTTCATTGAGGGCTTCAGTTTTCATGCTAAAAAAAAATTAACTTTGATGATAAAACTGTGACTCTATTCATTTATTAAGCATGATCTTTTGCTTTGGGTATTAGACATGATATTTGTGTTTGTGTAGCTTTTACTTTGTTTGAACATACATCGTTCATGAAAATGCTTATGTTTTATCAAAATTGCAGCTTACTGCTGTAAAATAAACCTATCCTCAAGGAAACCTAGCTGAAATCCTTATAGGAGGAAGCATGCAGTATGGGCTGCTGGTTATTTTACCACATTATATACCAGGTATGGTCTGGCCTTTTCTGTGGCTGAAAGTGTTTTGTGTCGCAGCCAGTTGTGTTATTTAGGGCACTTGCTTGTTAGGTATTATGAAATGCAGTTTACTCAAAATATACCAAGCATGACTTAATGTTTTAGCTGGAAGGAATCCTAAAGAATATCTGCCCCAGCCTCCTTGAGTAGGTCAGAAGCCTGTTCAGAGAGGTTCAGTGACTGGCTCAGGGTCACACAGCCAGAGCCAAGCTCTTGGTGAGCCGTGGTCACGTGACACATGTCCAGTGCTCTCAGGTTTTCCCGTCTATTCCATGAATGGATCGCACCAAAAATTGTCCTTCTGGTTAGATACTGATACCTGAAGCTGTAAAGCATCCTCTCTTTATCAAACAACTTTATGAAATTGTTAAGGAAAAACAAGGTAATTTAAATTCAGTTCTTAATTAATTAGGCTGGGTGCAGTGGCTCATGCTTGTAATCCTAGTACTCTGGGAGGCCGAGGCAGGAGGATCTCTTGAGGTCAGGGGTTTGAGACCAGCCTGAGCAAGAGCGAGACCCTGTCTCTACTAAAAATAGAAAAAAATTAGCCGGGCATGGTGGCGCATGCCTGTAGTCCGAGCTACTCGGGAGGCTGAGGCAGGAGGATCGCTTGAGCCCAGGAGTTGGAGGTTGCTGTGAGCTAGGCTTACACCACAGCACCCCAGCCTGGGTGACAGAGCGAGACTCTGTCTCAAAAATAAAACAAAAATAATTAAACTAATTCTAAAATAAGTGCAACAACAATTTAGGAAGGAAACAGAGTGTCAGATAATCATAAAACATAATCCCTGCTCTCCGAGTGACTAAGAAACAGGTAAATACTACTTGTGGCCATGCTGAAAGAATGCAGGATGCTTCTCTGGACAAAAAGAACACAGGCAAGAGAATTCAAGCAGACAAATGACATACTAGTTCCAGTTCCATCACCTTTATTTTCTTAGCTTTTGTTTTGGTTGGCAAAGGAGTAAGAGTATAGGTAGCTCTGTGGGTTCCTGTAGCAAATCCATGCCTATACCCTTTGGTTCTAATCCTGTAGGATCAGTGTAAGTGAGGTGTTAGTGGGAGTGTAGCTGATGCAAATATTAGAAAATACAGCTTCTTTCTGTCTAATCTCTGGCTGCTCTAAAATGCACGGGCAAGCCAGGTGTGGCAGCTCATGCCTGTAGTCCCAGCTACTCGGGCAGGAGGATCGCATGAGCCCAGGAGTTGGAGGCCACCCTGGGCAACAGAACGAGACCCTCATCTCATTTAAAAAAACAAAACAAAACAACAGAAAACATATGGGCAGTTGCTTTAATTCTGCTTTTTCTCATTCGTTCATTTTGCACCAAGGACAGGCAGCAAAAATGTTTACGCAATTTTAATTCTTTAGCCTAAGCGTACAGAATTTTGCAAGGGTAGAGTTAAACATCCAGTGTTGGTTGTGATAGTTACGTATATCATTTTTAAAACACACACACCTGAGCTCTGTTTTTACACTCCTTGCCACACAGGGGAGTCCTGTCTGCCACTGCGTGCCAGCACCCCCAACGGGAGGGTGAGCACTTCCGAGGGAGCCTTCGCTCCGAGGCTGGCGGCGCTGGGCTCACGCCTGGAAGGCTGTCTTTCTGGAGGGGAGCGAGCAGCCCTCCAGGCCCGCCTGCTCGTCTTCGGGGAAGGTAGTGACAGTTTAGACTCCACGATCTTGATTTCATTTCACTTACTGGGAATTAGCAAACAGACAGAGATCGTCAGGTTGCATAATACAGCAGCCCTGTGCGAAGAGGATTTTTTCAATCTTGGTGGTTAAACGCCCCAGGCGGCCGTGTGGAGCTGGTCGAGACACGCTGCATTGCCCGGGTTCCCTCCCGCACGCCTTGAGCAGGGACTCTGCCCCGCCACCCGGCGGCCACCGCCTGGCCCCGGGAAGGGCGTGCTGAGCCGCCGGGGCCCTGTCACAGGCCAAGGTCGCACAGTTGCAGTGGGAGCCTTGGCTGCGTCCCCTGGCCCTAGACTGTACCTGCCGCTGCGTGACTTCGGTCCGGAGCGGCCCAGGAGGGGTCTGGCGGTGACGTGTGACATCGGTCCCCTGCTCAGGCACAGGTCCTCTTGGAAGGCAGAGAGTGGCCTGTCTTCTCGTGGAGCGGTGGGCTCGTGCCCAGGCTGCACCTGCCTGTGACACCACGTGCACCCTGACGCGTGCCTGGCGTGTCCCTCGGAGGCGTCCTCTTGTCTCGTCCGTGGCTGAAAGGGACGGACGGGAGGGAGGCGGCTGCGTGGCCCAGCGGGTCCCCGGCCCGTGAAGCCCCTGAAGGAGACACGTGGGTGGGATGACCGTCCTCAAAGTCATCCTGGGACTCTGCTCCTCCCAGGGCTGCGGGACAGGGAGGCGTCACCCCTACGCCCAGGTGCTGGGGGTCTCAGCCCTGCGGCGAGACGGGACGTGGAGAAAGGAGGGACACGGGAGAGAGCCCTGTGCTTGTCACAGCGGCCATGTGGCACTTTCCCACGCTCTGGGTCCCTGCCGTGACCTCGGCCCCTCCTCCCCACCCCCAGCCTCCGTGGGACCCACGCTGTCGCTTGTGCTCGTGTCCACACTGTCCCAGATGTGCGCTGGCTGGTTCTTCCTCTGACACCTCGGGTTTTAAGACACACAGTTCCTTCTCAGTCAGTGGTGGGCTTCTTTTGGTTTCTTTCCTTATTTATTTATTTATTTTTTGAAACAGAGTCTCGCTCTGTTGCCCAGGCTAGAGTGAGTGCCGTGGCGTCAGCCTAGCTCACAGCAACCTCAAACTCCTGGGCTCAAGCAATCCTCCTGCCTCAGCCTCCCGAGTAGCTGGGACTACAGGCATGCGCCACCATGCCCGGCTAATTTTTTTTTTTTTTGTGTGTGTGTATATATATTAGTTGGCCAATTAATTTCTTTCTATTTACAGTAGAGACGGGGTCTCGCTCTTGCTCAGGCTGGTTTCAAACTCCTGACCTCGAGCGATCCTCCTGTCTCGGCCTCCCAGAGTGCTGGGATGACAGGCGTGAGCCACCATGCCCGGCCTGGTTTCTTTCCTCATCGTGGATGTGTTCCTCCATCCCAGGCCGGTTTTCTCTTCTAGCACAACCGCATTCAGTTTGATTTAAGAGCATCCGGTCGCCTTGGTCCCGAAGCCCACTCAGGTGGGGCGACGGAGCAAGGTGGCCTCGTCTCTGATCTCCCCCTCCCCCTGTTCTGTCCTTGCGTGTCGGTCTCCGGACTTCTCTGTGGCCCCCGAGATGCCGCGAGTGCCGCGACTAACGTGCTCTGTCTTGCTCCCCAACCAGCTGCCGCCAGCTCCGGATGCCGAGAACGCCACCACCGAGGTGTGTTGCCGTCCTGCGTGTGTCGCGTGCGCCGATATGGGCGCTGCCCAGCTGCCTGGTTGAGTGTCTGGGTTGTCGTGCTGAAGCGCCTGTCCCCGTGGCGGGTGTAGCAGGGAGGTCTCGAGGCTGCCTGGGGACTGATCGTGGCTCTCGTGGCCGTGGCCGTGGCTCTGGGCGTAGATGGAAAGTTCTAGAAGCTGGCGCCAGACCAGTTGTCCTCCAGGCGCGGGGACGGGGCTCTGCGAAGGCTCTCACCTAAAACTGTCTTAGTTCTCGCGATGTCCGCTAGGGAAAGTTGAGGGCGTGAAGACCTTACCCATGTTAAACAAAATTGCTTTGGGGTCCTGCGCAGTTCTGAAGTTCTGGATACCATTTACGGTTTTAGCGCCGTCAGTAAATTTGTGGTTTCACAATGCGGTTTTTAGGTTCTGTCCTTCCTGCCGCTCGCTCAGCTTGCTAAATGAGGGACTCACCTTTATTAAAGGCGTGCGTAAGATCATAGAGAAGCTTTTTGAGGAAACCATAGTTCCAATTTTCAAAGTTTAATTTTGGAAACTTAAAAAAAAAACCACGGTATTTCAAGGTGTAAAGTGAACTTTATTTGAAAGGGGTCTATTAAACAGTGAAACGAGAACACACGATCAGACCGCTGAGTTGCAGGGTGGACGGTAGCTAACGACCAGTCTCTAAAGTTCCAGGCAGAGCTCTTCGTTGTTAACGGTTTTTATTAGGGTGCTTGTCTGCGGGTGGGGTGGGGAGAGCCCCGCGGTCCCGTGTGTGCGTGTGCTCAGAAGCGTGTGCATTGATGCCCTTTGCATGTGCTGTGCCATGCTGCATGTACGAACCTTGAGGACCTGCCCAGTGGGGTCTTGCATTACGTCCGCTTTTGGGTTAATGTGACAATATATAACATTGAACTTCCTTTGCAGGATCTTTGCAATAAAGTTGGCCCCAAAGTCATATATCTGCCCGTTTTAAACAGCGCACTAGGGTGTGGGGGATGGGGCATTAGTTACGCAGCGTCTAAAGTCATCAAGCATGAGGATTTGGGGGAAAAGCGAAAACAGACCTGTTCTCCCTTCGTGTAACTCTTGGTTGTATTACGTGTGAGCTCTCGATGTGTTTTGCTTGTGACTGATGCTGAGGATGGCAGTGTCTGCTTACTGTGGTACTTAAAATGGAATTTCTGCATGCTTAGCAGGAGGCTGAAGCAAGTCCACCACTGAGGCAGCTGGAAGACCATAAAAGGGTACGTAGCCTCGTGTCTTGGTTCTTGGGAACCAATGACCCTAACACCTGCCACACCTGTCATTGAAAGACAGCTTCTGTTGTTGTTGATACTTTTAAAGCATTAACTGACTCGGGTGATCATAGTGATGTGTGTGAATAAAACTAACCAGCAGTTCTGCCTCTTACCTACCCGATCAGAGCGCTGTGCCCAGCCTCCAGACAATGACCACGTAAGCTTTTCATGTCCTTCCTTCTTTTTCTGCTTAGCTGAAGTCTTAGAAAAAAAATTTTTTATTAACTGATGATCATTATAGATAATTTATAATAAATTATAATGAATAAAAGGCTCATAATTACACTGCCCAGCCATTAGGACCACTAATACGCTAATATTTCCTTCTCCCTAGCCGTAAGAGCTGCTAACATTTTAATAAATAGTTCCTTCTACCCACCTTTTTTTTTTTTTTTAACACACGTGAGCGTGTGTGCCAGCAGAGACATCCACATTCGCATTGCCATTGGGATGATCCTAAGTAGACGACTTTTGTGCCTGGCTTTTGTCATTCTATATCCGAGCATTTTTTTCAAAAAAAAAACCTTGCAAGTTCACAGCTGCCTGAACTCCCCTAAATTAATAACTGGTTTGTCATTTTTTTTTTCCTTTGATAAGGACCCGAACCAATGTGTGCGTTTTCAAATATATTCCTAGACGAGGAATTCCTGGGCCAAAGGGTAGATACTTCTGGAAGGTGCTGGTGGTGCCTGCCAGCCATCTTCTACTAAGCAGCACACAGACATGAGCGTGCTGATTTTTACGTTTCCCATTTTTGGAAGATAGCCGCACGTCCCGGTTTTCCGAGAGTTTGTCATGTGCAGTTGCTGCGCTAAGCTCTTGACCCGTGTCCACTCATCAGCTCTTACTCGTGCTCCTCTGGCCCACTGACACAGCCAGCCTTCATTCCCACTTCACAGAGGAGGAAATTGAGGCCCAGAGAGGTCAAGCACCTTGCCCAAGGTCATGGGGTTAGAAAATGACCCATCGCTGTGAAGACCGCCTCGGGGTCGTGGCCATCGGTGTCCTGGAGAATTTATGCCCGAGATACACGGGTAGCGTGCTGCACCTTTGTCCTGCCATGCACCCTGTCCCCCCAGGCCCTCACCTCCCACATGCCACCGTTCTCTCCCTCTGCTGGAGAGAGAAGCTTCGTGATCTCTCAGACGAGCAGTAGTTCCTAGGAAGTTGGTGTTTCAGCAGAATCCGGGGTGCAGGGCTGTGGCTCATCTCCTCTGGCGTCCTGTATCCTGTATCACTGGGCAGACCAAGGGCACCCCGAATTCGTGTGTTTTCCATCCTCACCTGCCCTTTGACGGTCACCCCAGGGATTAAGAGTACAGACCTGAGGCGGAGGCTCACAGGACGCCCTCATGTCCTGAGCTCTCGGGGGACTTGGTGTCGAATGCTGCCTGTGCCCGTGAACTTCGGAGCCAGAAACAAAGTTTATGTCTCTTTTTGCCGGGGACTAGCTTGTGTGATTTGGGGCGAATGATTTAACTTCCCTGTGCCTCAGTTTCTTCTGCTGTAAAATGGGATCATAGACCCCACCCCTTAGAACCGTCTGCTGAGCTGTCTGAAAAGCACTTAGCACGGCGGCTGGAACACGCGGAGGACACTAACTATTAAGTCGTTATCCTGCAGAGGGAAGCGCTTAGGCGATTTTGCAGGTAACAGGAGTAGGAGAAGGGAGGTATTTTTAAATGCAGTCGCTACCTTAGTGCTGAGTAAGGTGTGAGAGGCTCACAGCTCAGAGGACAGGGTGATCTTGCCAGAAGCACATGAGTTTTAAGCAGAAATGGCACAAATATTAACCCCTTGGTGCCTTGCTCCGCGCCGGGTCTATTCCCACGCAAGTTCATTAGCTGCTAGTGTCGTTGACATAAATGAGACTCGTTTTAGCGCAGTGGCCAGTTTAGGAGCTTGATTTCATCACTCCACGTCACCACCGATCTACCAGTTTTTATTGTTTTTAACCTGTCACTTATTACAAATGAAACTCTCTTGACTTTTTCTTTTCTCAGTGTTAGGTAATAATGTGCGTGGAGTTTCTTATGGAGACAAACATCTGATATTTGTTTGCATACTGTAGGTGTAAACTGCTGGCAAAAAAAAAAAAAAAAAAAAACTGGTATTATTTTTAAAAAGGGTTGCACAGCCAAATGTTCAAGCTGAAGAAGTGACGTTATTTGGGAAGTCACTTTTTTTTTTCCATCTGCAATCAGATTTCTCAGCCTGGTACATCGTGAACAGCTTAGGGTTGTTGAGTAATTTATATCAAGATGATTAGGAAGGCTTTACTCTGCAGGTTTTAATTTTTTGCCAAATTAAACGACTGGCTCAGAAAAACAGAATTTTCCTTGAACCCAAGTGTTTACACTGGAGATTTGCATAACTTTTAATAATTCTTGTCTGTTTTCTCTTTTCTTTTTTCTCCTCTTTACCTAAAATTCTTAATCTTCATTCTTTCAAAAAAAAAAAAAATGAACGCATCTCATGCATTCATTGTTTAAAAAAAAATTCCACTTTCTGTTTTTTTTTTTTTCCCCTTGCAGTTTAATTTTTTTGTGTGAGTAGAGGTGGCGAGATAGGTATGTGCCAAAAACCTTATAATTAAGACAGGGGGAAAAAATAAAAGTTTGTGGGGTGGAATTATTTTTTTCCCCCATAATGAGCACATTTCATGATATTCTCTTATGGGGGAAAATGTACCATTTGATGCATCAGTTGCTATGGCAACTGCTAGGGTTTTCCGTGGAAGGAGAGGCAAAATGGTAATGCGAGATCCCTTTGTAACTTCAGCTTGGCACCCAGGCTGCATAAATGCGGACTTCAGCCCCGGAGTCCACGTGCTCCTTGCATTACCTCCTGCCTGCTTGATTGCTGACTGCCCGGGGTCTTGCTGTTTACCCTCAAAACCACAAAGCCGGAGGGAGGAAAAAGAAAAATATAAAACCAACCACCAGGACCTGAAAATCTAACTGAATCACTCCAGCCCCAAGTAGAATTGGGTCTAGTCGAGACCTCCCTAAGGGATGCCTGTTTGTTGACCGCTCACGGCCATACCTCTTTGGACGTGGCCATTCGACCCTGTGTTCTTCCAGATTCTTGTCGCACTGGCTGCCCTGGCCGTCTTCCCGGGCTGCAGCAGCCACTACCTCTCAGACAGTGTCCTCGGGGCGCCAAGGCGGGGTGCAGTTAGGGAGTTGGGATGCTAACTGCCAGCCATTCCTGTCATTGGAACCAGAAGTCTGTGTCTTGTTGAGAGTAAAATCTAATAGATGCATCAGGATATTAAAGGAGGGAAATCATATTTAATCTGTCATGCTCCATACCGTGGGAATCTTTGCTTTCCCTCCTTTCTTTCTTTGTGGGTTTCCTTGAATGGTCCTTTAAAATTTGTGTTTCTTTTTCAAAGTCAGCCTTTTTAAGCCACCCTGTTCCCAGTGACTTGCTTGGAGAGCCTTGATGGGTTTGTCCTGGTGCCCGAGACTGGAACACCAGCAAAGCTGGATCTTTGTAACAAAGTGGGGTTTTCTAAGCTGTTAAAGAAGCCTGTGCTGAATTTTTTTTTACCCTACCTTTGAGCAGTTTGTTTAAAAAGTACTTAAAACATCACAAGTAACTTCCCCATTTGAAGCTCTCTTGGAATTTTGGAATTTACAGTCAGTCCAGGTGGCGAATGAGTTTCATGAGCTCAAAAAGGTTACCCTCGTTTGGTGAACCACGATGAGAGAGGATGTATTTGTGGGTCAAATGGAGAGAGGAAAGTTGGGATTTTCAGTTTCCTGCACATTCATTTAAAAATCAGTCTACCCTCCTCCATCTCCCTGACCTCTGCCCTGTCACCCCATCCCAATCTGTCCCCGGGGGCTTGGACTAGCAACAGGGATTGCGAGATAAACCTGACCCGCATAGCCCTGGGACTTTACACGATTTTGAGGGTTGACAAGAGCCCAGAATTTTCTGCCCTCTATCTTGTTTTGCAGACACTTTACTTGAAACCTCCAGACCTATTCTCAGAACTTATTAACAAATCACTTTAAATTCTCCTGACTCATGTTACAGTGGCAGATCTCTTCAGAAGAACTTTTTTCGAGTCTCTATTTTAGAGACCTGCCAGATTTTAACACCTCCCCTCTCTGCTAGACTTCTCACTCACCTCTTACTACTTTGTCCTGGGGAAGGAGGAAGGAATTCAGCCAGCCTTCGACTTCTAGAAACCTGCAGGTTAGGAGAGGGTCTCAGGGTCCCTAGGAGCATGGCTGAAGGCGTGACAAAGCTGTGACTGTCTGTTTTGTGCTGGTTTTGTCACTGTCCCCTGGTATTAATGAACAAATCAAAGTGCTGTGGGGTTTTTTTTGTTTTTGTTTTTTGTTTTTTTTTTTGGTTAGAGTTATGAGTGAGAGCTCTTATAGCCCCTGTCCAGGATTCTTTTGATATTTATATTTTTAAAACTTTTTATTACGAAGAAGTTGAAACACACACAAGTCAGAAGAGTTTTGACAGTGCCTGTTCGTAACTCAGCCTCAAAAACTATCTAGTCTGTCCCTCCCCACCTTCCCTTCTCCCCTGTTTATTTTAAAGCAAATCCCAGACAAAATGGCATTTCATCCATGATGATCATTTTTGGGGGGACATATCTGATATCTGCCACTAATTCATTTCCCATATCATTGTTTTTTTCTTTACCGTTTGGCCCATTGACTATTTTTGTAAGAAAGGCTTACTTTGGGTTTATTACATCATTAAACTCTATTGCTGTGATAGCTTAATATTTTTTTTAGGACCTTGGGAATAAACCCTGTGCTTGAAATAACATTTTTATATTGGAGGGTAGAGAGCTGACCTGTAAAATTTTCAGTTTGTCCAAATTTTTATCAACTTACCCCAAAGGGATTTTTGTTATTGTTAGTTGCCCTTCAAAATTACTCTTATGTCATATTACTACATGAGAGAGAGGGTGCTTCAGATAGTCAATATTCTAGATTTCTGCCTTAAATAAAAATGATCTGGTTTTCTGAGAAAATATTGCAGTTAACTTCAGAGTTTCCAAATGCTTTTGTTAATAATTTATCTTTTCGCTGAGTGAAACTAGGCCAATTATAACTGAGTTCCCCTGTGTGTCTTTTTTTTTGAATATTAGTCTCTCAGTTATGCTTTACATTCAGAACCTGATGTCATTATCCCGTTTGAATTAAGGGCGAGGCGCTCAGGCAAATTCTGGTCAACCGTTACTATGGCAACATCAGACCTTCGGGCAGAAGAGAGAGCCTGACCAGCTTCGGCAACGGCCCGCTGTCGCCGGGAGGACCCAGCAAGCCCGGGGGAGGAGGTAGGCTGCGTGACGCGCTCATGGACTTCACGTGCGACTCACGTGTGTCACGTGACGGCTGCATGTCTCCACCTGACAGGCCGAAACTCCAGCAACAGATGAATTTGTGTCGCAAGTGCGTTTCCCAGCAGTTTGTTTTACCTTTTGGTTCTGCCATTAAATGGATGCCTAAACACACTTCCCTGCAAATTGCGGCATTGCCCTGCGCTTACGTGTTGGCTATGCCTTGCGCTCCCCTTTCCCACGCAGGTGACCCTCCTGGTGATATTCGAGCGACTCAGGGTACTCAATTTTGTGGCAGGTTTTCCTGCGGTGGTTAGGACTCAATGTCATCCCGTAACATGATGAGGGTGCTGGCAGCAAGGATCAGGAAAGCTACCGTTCTTCTGCACGTACTGAGTGCCAGGGGCTTTCCTAAGCTTCTTGTCTTCTCTACCTCAGTTTCTCCTCCAAGTTACTCATTCAGCAGCAGGTGCTGGCTTCCTCCCAGTTTGTCAGAGGAGGTGGAAGCTTGTCGATGGCTGGTCTGTAATTCGAATCTGGTCTGTCATCCTAACGCCCATGCCGTGTGCATCTGCACGCTCTTATGGGAGTTGACCAGAAAACATTGCTGTGCAGAAATGCTTAAAAGCAGATGCTTCCAAGCGTTTCAGATCATCTTAGGCACCCTGACAGGTGAAAGTTGCAGACACGTGGAACTTCAGGGTAGGGTGTCGCCCAGGTTGGGTTTTTAGGGGCGCTCAATGCTCAAAGTGCAAATGTGCATCCATCTCGTGGGGGTGACTGCGGGGTGGGTTCCATGCCCAGTTGTTTGGCAAACGAGTTCTAGCACATTCCAGGGGGAGGGAGCTTGGATTTCTCCCCAGATGAAAACTGAACGTGTATCTTGCCCGGTTCCTGGAGCCGTGCGGGCTTCAGGGTGCAGACGCAGTTCTCAGGGCATCCCAGAGATGGACACGGAGCGCTCGACACCCCCAAGTGCATGCGGAAGCTCCACGCTCAACCTCTCAAAACGTTTCTCTTTGCTTTCTGTCGTGGAGTCATTTATCACACACGGGAGGCACCATGAGGGGATTGGGAAATGCAAGGCAGGGAAACACAAGCTCTGGGAAGCTGGAGCAGGCGTCCTCAAACTACGGCCTGCGGGCCGCCTGGCACATTTACCCAGCCTGCCAGGTGTTGTTGCCGCCGCTGCCTGTCCTGCTGAGCAGCCGACGCGTCCCGGGCCCACAGTGCACATCTCCAACGGTCCGAGGGACAGTGAGCTGGCCCCCTGGTTAAAAAGTTTGAGGACCCCTGAGCTAGAGCAAGGAAAACGCGCAGCCCAGTTTCCACCCTGCACCGGGGACGCAGGGCCATGCTGAAGGCCAGGCAGCACGGAGAGGGTGGCATTGGGATCCAGCTCCGCAGTGCGCTCTGCACGCTCTGAACTGGCCAGCCCGTCACGACGCGCGCATTAGCCTTTCACTTATTGCCGGTAGCAGTGCCAGTCCTCAGATCCGTGCTTCCTGGACACAGTCAGCGCCCGTTCTGCTCAGTGGCCTCGGTTCTCTCTTCTTAAGGGACGTTCGTCTCATCTCAGGCACAGCGAGGACTGGGAGCTGGGTTTTGTTTACTCCCCTCCCCCAGCTCTTGGCTCCATGCCAAGTACTGGGTAAATGTTGAATGAATGACCCAGCGGATGCAGTGATGTGACAGAGTGAGTTTGGGGTTACGGTGGGTTCGTTAGACAGAGGGCCAGAATGATCCCCGTAGGCTAAACTTTGTGTTTTTTTGAGACAGAGTCTCACTTTGTTGTCCAGGCTAGAGTGCGTGCCGTGGCATCAGCCTCGCTCACAGTAGCCTCTAACTCCTGGGCTCAAGCGATCCTCCTGCCTCAGCCTCCCGAGTAGCTGGGACTACAGGCATGCGCCACCATGCCCAGCTGATTTTTTTTCTATGTGTTTTTAGTTAGCCAATTAATTTCTTTCTATTTTTAGTAGAGACGGGGTCTCGCTGTTTCTCAGGCTGGTTTTGAATTCCTGACCTCGAGCAATCCGCCCACCTCGGCTTCCCAGAGTGCTAGGATTACAGGCGTGAGCCACCGCGCCCGGCCCTAAAGTTTCTTAAGAGTGTTCTAAGAAGTGTTTGAGTTTGGTTGGTCTCTTTCAAACCGGTTCTTAGCAATTCTGCCCCAAGTTACCGTGCTTGATGGAAGGCAGAGTCTCCGCGGGGTGGCTTTCAGTCGCTTGCTGAAAGTGACTCTCTTTCTTCGTCTTACCTGCCTGGGCTCCAGCACCATCTCTGCTGCTTACAAGCAGTGCCCTTGGACAAGCGACTTCATGAACTCTCTGTGTTAATAGTTAGTGCCCTCTTTGTGGGGCTGTCAAAGAGTTAAAAGAAAGAATATGGGTAGGCCGGGCGTGGTGGCTCCCGCCTGTAATCCCAGCACTCTGGGAGGCTGAGGCGGGCAAATTGCTCAAGGTCAGGAGTTCGAAACCAGCCTGAGCAAGAGCGAGACCCCATCTCTACTATAAATAGAAAGAAATTAATTGGTCAACTAATATGTATAGAAAAAATTATCCAGGCATGGTGGTGCATGCCTGTAGTCCCAGCTACTCAGAAGGCTGAGGCAGGAGGATCGCTTGAGCCCAGGAGATTGAGGTTGCTGTGAGCTAGGCTGATGCCATGGCATTCACTCTAGCCCGGGCAATAGAGCGAGAATCTGCCTCAAAAAAAAAAAATAACTAAATAAAATAAATAAAAATAAAATGAAAAAATAAGAAATAATATGGGGAAGGGGGTTAGCACACAACGTGTGAGTGCGCATCAAATATGCGATGCATGTTAGCTGCTCCGATTGTGCTTGGTACAAAACAATGTTCCATCTTCCCAGGGGGAGGTTCCGGATCTGGTTCCATGAGCAGGGGGGAGATGAGCCTGGCTGAGGTCCAGTGTCACCTGGACAAGGAAGGGGCCTCCAACCTGGTCATCGACCTCATCATGAACGCGACCAGTGACCGGGTATTCCACGAAAGCATCCTGCTGGCCATCGCCCTTCTAGAAGGAGGCAACACCACCATCCAGGTAGGAGGGCAGCCCGGCGGCTGGCACGGCGTCCCTGCCAGCGGGCAGCCACACACCCAGGTGGTGTGCAAGGGACAGCTCCTTTTCAGGGCACAATGCTCTGTTGTGAAAGACAAATCCTACTGACATCCCACTGTGATCCTTTGGTCGTAATTCAGGCTTGGTTGCAAGACATGACTTACGTTTGAAAACTCATACAATGGCTGAGGATGGGCGGGAGAATCACTCAAGGTCAGGAGTTCGAGACCAACTTGAGCAAGAGCCAGACCCCATCTCTACTAAAAATAGAAAGAAATTAATTGGCCAACTAAAAATATATAGAAAAAATGAGCCGGGCATGGTGGCACATGCCTGTAGTCTCAGCTACTCGGGAGGCTGAGGCAGGAGGATCGCTTAAGCCCAGGAGTTGGAGGTTGCTGTGAGCTAGAGTGACGCCACGGCACTCACTCTAGCCCAGGCAACAGAGTGAGACTCTGTCTCAAAAAAAAAAAAAAAAAAAGGCAACCAGTGGCTGAGGGATGTGCAAAGAAAACTGGCCCAAGATCTTAGGGCTTAGTGGATTTTCCATAAATGTTTGTTGAATAAATGATCGATGTGTGTTTATTGTTTTTATCCAAGATTGTAGGAAATGCCATCACAAGATGACCAGAAGGGAGTCTGAACTGTGTGTGTTACTTAGAAGAATAAATTTGTGTATCTGTAGACACTGTGGCTATTGTTCGCTGTACAGTTCTCTGCCTCTTAACTGAAAATTCAGTAACCTCGAAGCAATTTGGAACTAATACAAACGAATAGGGAAAAGCCAGGATGAGTGAAAGATTAGTCAAAGATGAGTAGATGATTTTTTTGGAAGCTAAGTCTGAAAGCTTATATTTAAAATAATAATAAAAAACAGAATTCTTGTAGATGTCTTTAAAATATCTTCCGGTTTTAATGATAACACAAATAACATAACTTTTAGGTAGACACGGTGTTTAAAATGATTCCTTTAAATATTTCTAATACCGTCCTTTGTGCAGTCTTTTTTCTGTCTTGGCTGTCTGAGCGAGAGTTCACGTGGAGACGTGTGTGCGTGCGTGGTGCGGGTGTACACGCACACGCGCACTCTGAGAAAAGCTTGCAGAGGTGTCATCCACGCGCCACAGGACTGGCCGCGGTGTGCGCGTCTGTTTGACCCGCATGCACTTGGCCTCGGCTTGCATGTCGGCCGTCTTGAGTGGGGGAGCCGGTGCTCGGTGCACGGCAGCGAGGGGCGTTTCCGCCTGTGAGTGGGCGTGGCCCGGCCGCCACCTGGCCTGGCAGGTGCAGCGCAGGTGACACCGCAGCCGCTGCCTCTGCTGCGGCCGGCCCGTGTGCCGCGGTCCTCGCCTCCCGGTCCCGCCTGCCCCGGCGCGCTTTGGAAGCCCGTCGTCGTGCGTGCGTGCGCCGAGGTGAGGTTGGTGACCGCGACCACGGGCGGTCTCCTAGGCCGACGGCGAGGGCCGGGTGTCTGAGTTGCCCCGGGCAGGCGCGTCGCAGCGTGCAGGGATCGCCGCTTGGTGCTGTCGGGGGAGAGCGGGTCCTGCGGTCCGTCCTGCCTGTCCCCGGGACGCCGCCCCCCGCCGCCTCTCCCTGGTCCCGGTCCATGTGCCTGGCTCTGGCTCAGCGCCGCCGAGATGCCCTTGTCACCGCGCGACTCCCCGAGGCGGCTCAGCAGAGCCACGGCCACCGGGCGCTCGTGCGCGCCACTCGGGACCGGGCGGCCTGCGGGGCACAGCCACGCGTGCCAGCCGAGGGCGGAGTGCTGAGTTCCTCGCACGTCAGCGTGCCGCACTGGGGCACTGTCTCGCCGTTTTATCCTGAGCTCATATCTCTCTCTCGTTTTTATTTTGTTTTACTTTTTTTATATTATTAAAATTTTAAATCTTTTATATATATTTTTTTCTTTTTTTCTCTTTTTTTCCTTTGTTCTGGCATATGAAGAGCCTATCTTGTTTTTATTTTTAACTGCAGCGTCTTTTTAGTGAAATAGTGTTGATAATGGATGACGGATTATTCTTTTTTTTATTGGCCAAATAAGGAGGTAGAAGCCCCAGGTAATTCCCTCCCTTCCCCAGTGGTTTTTTTTTTTTTTTTTGAGACAGAGTCTCACTTTGTTGCCCGGGCTAGAATGAGTGCCGTGGCGTCAGCCTCGCTCACAGCAACCTCCAACTCCTGGGCTCAAGCGATCCTCCTGCCTCAGCCTCCCGAGTAGCTGGGACTTCAGGCAGGTGCCACCAAGCCTGGCTAATGTATTCTATATATTTTTAGTTGGCCAATTAATTTCTTTCTACTTTAGTAGGGACAGGGGTCTCGCTCAGGCTGGTCTCGAACTCCTGACCTTGAGCAAACCTCCTGCCTCAGCCTCCCAGAGTGCTGGGATGACAGGCGTGAGCCACTGCGCCCGGCCCCTCCCCCAGCGCTTTTTAAAGTTTTACGAATTTGAGCAATCTCAGAACGCCAGAAGCTCAGCCGGTAAGAAGCGGGCCGTCCAGGAAGGGTGCGTGCGTAGGAAGCTGGGTCTCCAGGATCGTGTCTCGTGCTATCCGAGAAGCAGAAGCGACGCAACGAAGAAGAGGTACCCACAGCGCTGCGAGGAGTCTGTGCAAGGTCTTGGGGGATGGGCTTTGAAGGATGAGCCGGGTCTGAACGGCGGGAACTGGGCGTGGGGAGTCGCTGTCCCACTGCACGGAAGAGAAGGCCCAGAGCCCGAGAGCAGCAGCCGTGACCCCAGAACAGGGACTGGGGCCTTCAGACTAGGGCTCGCTGAGCAGGTGCGGCCACAGGGCCTGGGTCGCGGCTCGGGCTTGTGTGCAGTGGCAGTTCAGCCTCGGTGTGGCCCTCCAAGGGCTTCAGGGCTGTCATTGAGGACTGTCACTCCGGAAGTACAGGGACAGCTACGTTGAGGAAAGCAGGTCCAGAAAGGAGGCAGTCTCATAATTATTTATTTATTTTTTTTTTTGGAGACAGAGTCTCACTCTGTTGCTCAGGCTAGAGTGCCGTGGCGTCAGCCTCGCTCACAGCAACCTCCAACTCCTGGGCTCGAGCGATCCTCCTGCCTCAGCCTCCCGAGTAGCTGGGACTACAGGCATGCGCCACCATGCCCGGCTCATTTTCTCTATATATATTAGTTGGCCAATGAATTTCTTTCTATTTATAGTAGAGACAGGGTCTCGCTCTTGCTCAGGCTGGTTTCAAACTCCTGACCTTGAGCGATCCTCCTGCCTTGGCCTCCCAGAGTGCTGGGATGACAGGCGTGAGCCACCACGCCGGCCTCCTTCAAGTTCTGTGTCATGGAAAGGCGTGACGGATAGTAGTGTCATGTTTTCACACACGCGTTACTCACAGGCTCGGGCTGCAGATGAAATGCCGCCATGAAGTTGCGACGTGCAGCATCTTGGGGACGGGGACTGTCTCCTCTGGGCGGGGGGGGGCCAGGCCTAGCTATGGGGGACCCTGCTGTGATGGGGGGCTGGGGCCCTGGGGGGGGGTCACATGCGTGCTCTCGCTCCCCCCCTCCCCGTCTTCGGTGGCCTCCCGGGGCCGGTGTGCCCCCATTGCCTCCCAGGGCCGAGGTCCGGGAGAGTCCCTGCAGCCTGGAGCTGTCGTGCGATCCCCGAGCTTGGCCCGAGCTGCTCTTTCTCTGGGGAAAACCATGTGGAAGGAGGGTCGTGTCCGGGGCCAGTCGAGGACAGGAACCCAGGAGCCCCAGGGGAGGCGACTCAGAGTTCCGCCTCGCTGCAGAGACGCTGGTTCCGAGCAGCCAGTGACCGGCTGGGAGCTCGTGTGACTCTGGCCGGAGCCGCCGCGGCGGCTGTCAGTGATCGCGGACATGCCCACGTCACTGTCCCCCGCTGGGGACAGGGCGGCTGTTGGTGATCGTGGACACGCCCACGCCGCTGTCCCCCGCTGGGGACGAGGGCGGCTGCAGCTGGCGTCACTAAAAAAAAAAGAAAATACAATTTTCTTGAAAATTGTATTTTCTTTTTTTTTTAGTCAGAGTCTCACTCTGTCACCTGGACTAGAGTGCCATGGTGTCAGCCTAGCTCACAGCAACCTCAAACTCCTGGACTCAAGCGATCCTCCTGCCTCAGCCTCCCGAGTAGCTGGGACTACAGGCATGCGCCACCATGCCCGGCTCATTTTTATATATATATATGTATGTGTGTGTATATATATGTATGTATATGTATATTTTTTAGTTGGCCAATTAATTTGTTTCTATTTATAGTGGAGACGGGGTCTCACTCTTGCTCAGGCTGGTTTCGATCTGACCTTGAGCGATGCTCCCGCCTCGGCCTCCCAGAGTGCTAGGATGACAGGCGTGAGCAACCACGCCCGGCCAAAAAAGTACATTTTAAAGTAAAAGTAAATTTTAAAGTGCACTGTAGCGACTGTTGCCGTAGCGTTGACACTGCATCAGGTGTTAGGAGCCATCTGGCGGTGGTGCAGGCTGTACGGGAGGACGGCAGGCACAGGTTCCGTGCAGGCGCCTGCCCCTTACGGAAGGGAGCTGAGCACCCGCGGGAGTCCTGGAACCTGCCCTGCGCGGCTGGCGAGGGCCAGCTGTGTGGCTTGTCCAAGGCTAGGGCTGCGGAGCGCTCTCCCACTCAGCGGCTCCTCCTCTCAGGCTTTGGAACACGTTTCACTCGGCGAGGAGAATGAGACCCGCTTTCAAATCCGGTTTTGTGTGAGATGAAGGAAGTCATCCCTGGCCGTCTGTCCCTTTGTTTATCAAGTGTGAGGCAGAAGGGACTCCCGGGTCCCTGGCAGCTTTGAATCGGGAGTTTGAAACCAGCCTGAGTAAGAGCGAGACCCTGTCTCTACTATAAATAGAAAGGAATTAGCGAAACAACTAAAATTAAAAAAAAATTAGCTGGGCATGGTGGCTCATGCCTGTAGTCCCAGCTACTTGGGAGGCTGAGGCAGGAGGATCGCTTGAGCCCAGGAGTTAGAGGTTGCTGTGAGTGAGGCTGACACCATGGCACTCTAGCCCAGGCAAAAGAGTGAGACTCTGCCTCAAAAAAAAAAAAAAGAAAAGAAAAAGTAATGTCAATTAGATAAACCATAGTATAGCCAAAGAGTTGAAAACGAGTCAGCAATAAAAAGGAATAAAATATTGATAAATGTAATAACTCAGCTGCATCTCCAGAAGCATTATGCAGAAGGAAAAAAAGCCAGTCTCAAAGGTGACATACTGTATGGTATTTTATATGACATTTCAAAAGGACAAGACTCTAACGAGGGAGAACAGATCAGCATTTGCCACGGTTAGGGGTGAAGGGAGAATTTGACTATCAAGGAATAGCACAGGGGAGTGTTTTGGGTGATGGAACTCTTTTGTGTGTCCTGCTTTTGGTGGTGGTCACACAAATCTACATGTGTGTGAAAATTTATACAACAGTACACCAAAAAAGTCATTTTTACTGTATGATAGTTTAAAAAAATTTTTAAAGTAAAAAGCGTAACAGTGATAGCAATCGATACACTTGTGCTTAAGGGCTTTTCCTGTATCATCTCGTTTAATCTTAGTGTCCTCCCAGCGAGGTAGGTGCCATGCTTATCCCTTTTTATGGATGAGGAAAGTGAAACTCAGAATGGCTGAGGAGGAGCTGGTCCCAAATCTTACAGCAGCAGGCGGCAGAGCCACCATCTGCACCAGGGCGGTCCGGCACTCCAGACTGCTCCTTGTCCTTAGCGGCTTCACTCTGCAGGATGACCTGAGCAAGAATGGCAGGTGCTTTAGAAAGAAAGATGGCTGGGCTCCTTCTTACAAGGTAGAGGCTCGTCCTTTCCGAACATCAAAGGCATAGGAGAGTCGGGCATGGATGCGTGGCTGCAGAGCTCAGTAGAGGAGACAGATGTGACTGGTGTCCGATTTCATTCTGCTTGGCGAGAAGTTGTTATGAAGTCCGCTCATTCAGGAGATCTCATGCGGGTCTCACAGTTGCCCTGTGGGGTACACTGGGCCTGCAGTATCCTCATTGTTGGAGATGAGGAAACAGAAGCTCCAGGAGGTTGTAACTCTCTCAGAGCTACAGAGCTAGATATTACTCAGTGCTAAAGATACTGTGCCATTTGTTCCCTCCCCCACACACACATCTGCCGTTTTAGTTATGTGTCCCTGAGTAAGCACCTTAAAACTTAATTTCTTAAAGCAATGGCCATGTTGATGCCGGTTGGGATTGTGTGGGATTGGGCTTAGCTGGGTGGTTCTTCTGCTCCGTGTGGTCTTATCTGGGGCTCCAGTCACCAGGGTTTGAGTGGTCTTAGAACAGCCCAGGTGGCCACTGGATGGCTGTGACAGCTGGTGCTGGCTCCCAGGTGGGGCTGTTGCCTGGTGTGCCTTGGGTTCTCCCTGTGGCCCAGAACCCAGCATGGTGGCTGGGTTCTGAGAAGGACCGTTTCAAGAAGCAGGAAGTGGAAGCTACCAGCCCTTTTAAGGCCTGGGCTTTGGAATTCCTAGAATGTCATTTCCATCACATCCTGTGGGTCGGAGCCAGTCATGGGGCAAGCCCCATGGGGAAGGGAAGGGAGAAAAGCTCCACCTCTTGTTGGGTGGGGTGTATGGCAAGAGGGAGGAGATTACTGGGGACGACTTCTGGGAACTGGCGCCCTCACCGCCACCCCATATAATCATGGCTTGAACACCTACCATGGGCCGTTCATGCCCCTGAACTGTAGGAAATGGAGGCGCTGTTGCCTCTGCAGTGGGGCGTTTGGCTCCCCCTGGGTGCTCAGGCCTGTCTTTGCAAAAGCGTTGGCTCGTGTCCTCCTCCTTTTGGGTGGTGTGTGCAAAAGTCAGTCTTGTCTTGAGGGTGAGGTCACTGGGGCCCATAGCTCTGTGGACATTCTGGATTCATTGCCCAGGCCCCGGAAGATGCAATTTATGGGAATCCAAAAGTAATGACACACGCACGGCGCTTGCCAGGCACCCTCAAGGAGGGAGTTGGCTCCCTTATTCTGAGACCTTGTCATCTGTCCCATCGTCACCTGAAGCCCTGAAACGCCCGGACACCAAACTTAGGCTGTTTCCCAGTGAGGCATGATGGGCTCGTAGGGAAAGTGTCCCCGAGTCCTCCGGCATCTTCTGTCCCTGTCCCGGCTTGTCTGACGGTGGTAGCATCTGAGGATGGGTCTTGCATCCCGGATTTCTCCTCCCACGCGCCTCCCGGCGGAGCGGCCGGGCCCTGCTGGACCCTGTGCTTACGGGGTCAAGGAGGGGGCGCCACAGCCCTTGGAGGCTCCAGAAATGGGTGACACGTTGTCAGGCGGCGGGACCGAGCCTGTCTTGACGAGTACTTCCTGCTTCTCTCTTCCCACCCCGCTGCCCCCTCTTCCTGCCAGCCCCCAGAAATACTTCCTTTCAGCTCCGTGTTTTGTAGCGAGTGGGAAGCTATAAAATAAGCATTTGCTTATGAATTAATTTCTGGCACGGGCGGCCCCGGCAGGGCTCGCGCACTTCGCATCCGTCCCTGGCGTCCTTGCCAGCTCCTGTGTTCCTTCCTCCTGAGATGTCCCGCCCGCCCCCTCCCGGGGAAGGTCCCGCGCTTCCTCTTCCTCCCGGGGGCCGGGGCCAGGGACTGTCCTCAGGGGACGAAGAGGGAGGAGAGTCTACCTTTGAACATACCTAGTGCTTGCGGGGGAGGGGGTGTTGTTATATTTTTTAACCCCATGCAGATGTTTGGGGACATATTTCCCAACAAGACCACAGGGAACCTCATAGCACGTTAAAAGGGATACTTAAAAAAAAAGAAAAAAAAATTGTTTTAGGACTAGTTGCTTCTGGTTGCAGAAACACAGGGAATTTTAGGTGTCAAGTGGCTGCCCGTGGCTATTTCCTGTGCCAGCGCGTCTTGTCTGCAGACACACCCGGATTGGGTTTTCTTTCCTGCACGTACGCAGCTGGCGGTGGAACATGCGGGAAGCGCTCCATCGGGCACCGGCCTGCGAATTCAGCTGAGAGACAGAGAGGAGGAGAGAGAGAAAAGGAGAGAGAAGGAGGGAGAGAAAAGGAGAGAGAAGGAGGGAGAGAGAGAAGGAGAGAGAGAAAAGGAGAGAGAGAAGGAGGGAGAGAGGGAGAAAGAGGAGAGAGAGAGAAGGAGAGAGGGGAAGAGGGAGGAGAGGGGGCAGAGGTTCCTAGTTCGTGGGCCTGTCGCCCACTGCACTCTTATTTTCGAAGCTGGCTTTAAGAAGTCAGCCCAAGAGCCAGTGTCAGATGTCCAGTGTCACACCCATTCCAGAAGCCTCCATGGACCCCCGTGTGTGTGGGGGGGGCGCCCCAGTCTGGCTGCCTCTGACCCCGGTGAGCAGAGACGAGGGCGGGACGGGCGACTGGCTGTCCCGGTGCCGGACCCGGAAGGCCGGTGGGCGAGGAAGCGCAGCCCGGTGGTGACAGGGCGGTCATCCCGAGGAGGAGGAGGAGGAGGGGGGAAGGCTTGGTGTGTGTGAGCCGGTTACGTAAATGGGTGTTGTTCTTGGCAGGGAAGTCAGCGGTGAGTCACTTCACAGTGGTGTTTTCTAGCCTCAGGCTCCGTCTGCGTGGGAAAGGAGCGGTTCCCGGCGAGGGGGGCCGGGAGCCGGTGGCTTTAGGGAAAGAGGGAGGCAGGTGGCCTGTCCCCAGCGGGCTTCCCGGGGTCGTGCCCCGCCGAGCGCAAGGACAGGCACAGGGGCACCACTTTGGGCACCGCCCTCCTTTGAGAGTGGGTGGCTTGAAGGTCGGGGGTCCAGGGAGGGACCCCAGAAGGGGGGCCTGTCACGTGGAAGGGACTTGGCCTCCACACTAGCAAGCTCGTGTCTGGCTCTGCCCCGGCCGGCCTTGGGTGACCTTGGGTTTTCTCAGGACCACGATGAAACTCAGCTCTCTCATCTGTAAAGTGAATGTGAGGGCTGGGCGTGGTGGCTCACGCCTGTCATCCTAGCACTCTGGGAGGCCGAGGCGGGAGGATTGCTCGAGGTATGGAGTTCGAGACCAGCCTGAGTGAGAGCAAGACCCCGTGTCTACTATAAATAGAAAGAAATTAATTGGCCAACTAATATATATAGAAAAAATGAGCCGGGCATGGTGGCGCATGCCTGTAGTCCCAGCTACTTGGGAGGCTGAGGCAGGAGGATCGCTTGAGCCCAGGAGTTTGAGGTTGCTGTGAGCGATGCTGACGCCACGGCACTCACTCTAGCCTGGGCAACAAAGTGAGACTCTGTCTCAAAAAAAAAAAAAAAGTGAACATGAGAAAAACCTAGTCCTTCCTGACAGAGTCGTTGAAAGGATTGGACAGGGAACATGGAGGTGAAGTTCATGGGGTGCTGATTTTGGGGAAGGGGGTGAAGGCCCAGGTTCAAGGCCTGCGTCTGCCGGGCCCAGCTCGGGACTCTGGGTGAAGTCCTCCCCACCTCCCAGCCCAGTTCCTGACCTGGACAGCAGGATGGTGACAGTCCCCACCTCACCTAGTGCTCAGCAGGACATTGCTAGAGAGTCCTCACACGGGATCTGGCTGGTATAAAGATCTCAAGATGGGGTGGTTCTTATTTTTACTAATTAATAACATTTTTATTTTAAATTATTTATTTTAGAGGTGAGGTGTCTCACGCTGCCACCCAGGCCAGAGTGCAGTGGCACAGTCACAGCTCACTGCAGCCTTGAGCTCCTGGGCTCAAGCGATCCTCCTGCCTCAGCCTCCCGAGTAGCTGGGTGCCTGGTGTTCTGATATTTTACTTCTGTGTAGTGATTTATCATCCAAGTAGGCCTGGGGGAATGCTCTGTTGTATGTTATTATCGTGCTCAGTTTACCTAAATCCCTCTAATTATCTGTCTGTTGAGAACAATTCTGGAAGTCCAGAAGGTTAAGAAGCTTCTGTTGAGAACAATTCTGGAAGTCCAGAAGGTTAAGAAGCTTCATCACCTTGGGTATGAGTTACTTAGACTGAGAGACGTTCTGGGTGAAACACAAAGAAAAAGGGCAATCTAGTCCCTAGCACAGGTTTTCCTCTCCTCCCTAATAATGCCTTTGGCATAAGCACCTTACCCTTCCTCTCCATCCAAAGGAAACTAGAGTTTCTTCAACAAGGGTTTTCAGGATTATGAGTCTACTCCCAGATTTTAAGGTAGAAACTCAAAATTCAATAGCAGCTATGATTCTTGGGCGTATCAGACTTGAGCAAGGGGCGAGTGACAATTCCTACAAGCTCGTTCCTGGCCCTTGCTGGTCTAGCTCTCCAAGTGACAGCGGACGCTAGGTAGTGCCGGGACCTACCGGCACTCACTTTTGCAGTTCTGGGTGAGATGTTCTTGCAAGAATTGGCAGCCTTATTCTTCATCTGTGTGTCCTTCTAGTTTAGTTACAAGAAACACAATCCTTTTGAGAGGGTCCCAGGGGAATGTGTACATCCTGGTTCATGCTTCCAGAGGATTCGGAGAGCCGTTGTTGTTTTTCTTCTTTTCCTGAGGAGCAGAGCCAGTACTCTGAGTGGAAGTGGTCAGTCACGTGTATCTGCCCATCCGGCCTTCCGTGAGAGACTGCGGTGTTTGGGGGGGGGCAGGGGAGGGGACAGGGAGACCTCTGGAAGCAGAATGTTGGTCTCCTTCCTTCCTGCCAAACTTGAAAGCAGCAATTAGCTTGTAAGAGGAGATGCCTTTGCAGGAAACCTCAGGTTGGTTTTCTGTGGTCTCCAAAACTTGACTGAAGCCCAGAGAAGACTTGAAAACAGTTGTACATGGAGCCATTTTGCTTCATTTTATCCTGTTGGATCCACAAGAGGTCCAGATTTTCCTAATGCCTTGTGTTCCTTAATGACGTCTGAGTATGGAATCTCCTCTGTGAGCTTGCCATATGTTCAGGGATTGGTCAGTGGTGGCACCTGGGCAGAATCCAGCCAGCCACCTGTGTTTGTTGATAAAGTTTTATTGGAACACGGCCATGCTCACGACTTTGGTATCGTGCAGGGCTGCTTTTAAGCTACCAGGGTGGAGTTGAGTAGTCTCAGCAGAGACTTATGTGGCCTTCAGTGCCTAGCATGTTTACCATTCGGCCCTTCAGAAAAATGTTTGCCAACCCCTGGGTTTCTTTAATCTTTACTACCTGAATATTGAGCTGCTTAAGGGAAAGAACCTTGGCTTTTCCCCTTTGTTTTGTGTTCTGCACCCCTTGGTAAGGCAATTAATTATAGGGTTTAAGTAAATATTCACCAGATGAGCAATATCTTAAGACCCAAGATACTCTGGCCACTTACTCAGCTAATCAATGGGGATCAGGGGAGGAGAGTTCTCTTCTTTCTCTTTCTTCGCTTCCTCTCTCTTTCATTTTTGGTCAGGGAAGGCGAGGCTATTTTTAGAAGATTGTTTTTCTTCCTGGAGGTGATCTCCCCTCATCCCCAGGCCTCTGCTGGATGTGTCCCACCCCCGTATCGACCACCTTTCCATGGGTTAGGGGTACAGGGTAAGGTAGAGCTGTTGCTTGTGGCTCGAGGGTCCGGACACCTGAGATTCCAGACTTTTGATCCGTGAGCACCCCGCCCACCTGCCCTACCCGGGAACGTCACTTTTCAAGGTGAGTCACTCCCCGGTGGCCTGATGCCGTGCCGTTTGCACCTCCCACGCAAACACAGGGGCAGCTCCAGCATGCACAGGGGGACGTAAAATGTCCAGATGGTGGAGCCTGGTCTTCAGCCGTCTGTCCCCTTTGTCTGCAGACTCCCTGGGCGATGGAATCTACCCCCAGGGCTTCCAGCTGTCACCCACGCCAAGGGCTCTGGGCCTGCCTCTCCGCTGATTTCTGGATTTCTGCTCGGGTCCCAGGCGGGCTTCTTTCTCCGCCTGCTCAGTCTCCCACGCCCCTCCTTTCCTCCACTCCGCCTGCCCTGCGCCTTCCGTGCCCTCATCAGTGGGCTCCGCGCCACGGGCCCTGCCTGCGCCCAAGCCAGACACCGCGCAGCCGACGGCCCGTCCCCGTTCCCTCTCGCTTTCTCTCCCAGGAACCAGCTCTGCCCATCCTCCCCCGAGGCTCAGCGGCCAGCACCCAGGGAGGGTCAGCTGGGACTCGGCGGCGGGCGGGCAGCTGGCCCCGCGAGGTCAGCGCCGTGCCCGGAGCAGCCCAGCTGCGCCGCAGGAGCCGGGACACGAAGCGAGGCGCCGTGGCTTCGGGGCCCACGTGTCTGTCCACCGCCGCGTTCTGCCGCGGCCGCCTGTGCTCTGAGCCCGGTGGCCTTTCACCCGGACGGGGGACTCTTTCCATGGCCTCCCTGCCCCGGTGCTTTTCTCCTCCACACGGCCGTCACTGTGTCCCCAGCAAAAGCCCGACGACCGCCTCCCCTGTCTTGATGGCCTTCCGCGGAGGACGGCTCCCTGGTCACCCTGCGTGACCTGCCCCCCCTCGCTGTCCCGCAGCTGCACCTCGAGAGTGCCGCCCTTGGCCGGGCCGTGGGCCCAGATGCCTTTGTTCGTGGGGTGTGCCCTCTTTCCCTGTGTCCGGCAGGCTCCCACGTCCCGACTGAAATGTCTCCCGCTCTGGAAGCTTCTCCTCCGTCCCCCAGGCGGAGGCTGTGGTCCCCGCCTCCGGGCTGTGCTGTCTTTGCTCTCACCGTGTTTCCCCAGAAATAAGCCCCAGCAGGATGTCTAAGCACGTGCGCAATAGCAGCCCCACCCCGAAAATCAGCCCTGGTGCCGGGCGTGGCTGCGCAGCGCATCTGCACAACCCATGCGTGTCGTCGCGGAGCGGGAAAGAACACGAGCATTGGCCAGGCACGGTGGCTCACGCCTGTAATCCTACCGCTCTGGGAGGCTGAGGCAGGAGGATCCTTCCAGGTCTGAAGTTCGAAACCAGCCTGAGCAAGAGCAAGACCCGTCTCTATTAAAAATAGAAAGAAATTAATTGGCCAACTAAAAATATATAGAAAAAATTAGCCGGGCATGGTGGCACATGCCTGTAGCCCCAGCTACTCGGGAGGCTGAGGCAGGAGGATCTCTTGAGCCTAGGAGTTTAAAGTTGCTGTGAGCGAGGCTGACGCCACGGCACTCACTCTAGCCTGGGCAATAAAGTGAGACTCTGTCTCAAAAAAAAAAAAAGAACACGAGCAGCCCTTCTCATCCGCCCCGTGAGAGCTCTAGTGCTCGACAGGAGAGATCTGGGCCGATGGTTCTAAAGGAAACAGAGTCGCAAGACATTCGGGATGGGATTCGGGGTCTGGAGAGTGAGGATGATATTCCAGAAGAAGACGACCTCACTGTATTTGAATCAATGTGGATGGTTGCACCGTACTTAAAAAAAATAACGCATGCCCTGAAAATGAGCCCTAGGGTGTCTTCTTGTGGGAAAATAAATATAAGTCCCTGTCTTATTTTGAGGGACACAGGGTAGTAACGACTGCACTAACTGGGGCTGGAGTGTAAGGCCGGAGGGTCAGGGAGCAAGTCTGTCTTCACCTTGAGTCGCCTAGAGACGTTGCGGGTGAAGGGTGCCCCGTGGGTGCAAGGGAGCCAGTCGGGTGACCCTGCCCTGCTGGGGAGGTCACCGAGGTGGTAGGCGGGGAGCGCTCAGCTTCTCATGGTGCTTAACACGGGGTAGCTCCTTGCACATAGCGGCTCCGGCCGCTTCCGGTGGCTTGTCTTTTCTTTCTCTGAACTCACCCGGGACTAGCTTCTTCCAGGTTCAAGCCTCCATCCGACTCCCTGGCGCGTGGACTGTGGTGGGTGCTCAGTGAGCGTTCGCGGAAGGAATGCAAGTTCCCACCCACCGGCGTATTGAGCCTCCTCACCGTTTCTCCTGATAGACAAGGGAATGTGCGCCGTGAAGTTGCGTTGCTAATGGTTACTACCATTTTAAAGAGGATCTTCTTTAAAGGGAGGGGGGAGGTAAGTTGACCTGAGCCCAAGTTGATCTGAGTGAGATGGGGTCTCGCTCTTGCTCAGGCTGGTTTCGAACTCCTGACCTTGAGCGAGCCTCCCGCCTCGGCCTCCCAGAGTGCCAGGATGACAGGCGTGAACCACCACACCCGGCCTGCACTGGTTTTGTGATCTGATGGCACTCTAGCCAATGCACAATGTCTTTTTGGAGAAACATCCTTGTGATGCCAGTGACACTTAACGGGTTCATTTCCTCCTCTTCTCTTCTTGATAATAACGCTACCGTTTCAACCTTAGCCCAAGGCCGGGAAGCCATGCAGACAGTAGGTTCATGAGGATGAGGGCTTTTGCGCCAGGAGCCGGGCTGCGTCCTCTGCACGATCTCATTCACTCTCCACGCCCCTCCTGCATGGTAGGTGCCGCTGGGACCACCTCCCCCCGACTTTTTTTTGAGACAGAGTCTCACTCTGTTGCCCAGGCTAGAGTGAGTGCCGTGGCGTCAGCCTAGCTCACAGCAACCTCAAACTCCTGGGCTCAAGCAATCCTCCTGCCTCAGCCTCCCAAGTAGCTGGGACTACAGGCATGCGCCACCATGCCTGGCTAATTTTTTTATATATATTAGTTGGCCAATTAATTTCTTTCTATTTTTATTAGAGACGGGGTCTCGCTCTTGCTCATGCTGGTCTCGAACTCCTGACCTTGAGGGATCCTCCCGCCTCGGCCTCCCAGAGTGCTGGGATTACAGGCCCAGCCTGCACTGGTTTTTTGATCTGAGAAGCAAGTAGTCGGCGCTCGGTTATCCGACGAGTTTAGAGGTAGACTCACGGCCCCACACAGTGGAAGCACGTTCAGTTTCATAACAATGTGTGAGCTTCCCTGAATGTCCTCGTGAGTAGCTTCCTCACAGCAGTCGGGTGAGCTCGTCCCTGACATTCGGAAGGCTCTTGCTCAGTTGCTCTCTTTCTCTGGGTTTTCTGGAATTCACCTTGGGGGGAGAGCGACAGCTAGGCTGCGCCGCGGATCGCTGTTGGAAACCCCTCTACTACTTCCCATCAGTGGGCGCTGTGCGAGTTGTAGGCCTGCCTTCTGTTTACAAGAGGAAGTATCCCATTTAATTTTATTTTCACACCCAGAGCCCGAGTGTTAAGAGAACACGATGTTTTAGCACTCCCTCGGTTATCAGCTGCGGAGCGGAGGCTGTGTGTTGTCACGTACGGGGTTCGGGGTGTATTTCTACACTTGTTACCTGGCAACAGCGCCGCGTCGCGACATGAGGCTGTACTGGCTCCTACCAGGTCCTCGCTGTCCGCGCTGTGGAGGGTGGAAGCTGTTTGCTCTGCAGGGATTCTGGAAGAGGAGGAGGAGGAGGCTGGTGGCGCTTGGCCGGCAGACGGGCTGATGCGTCTCTGCGACATGACTTAGGACCAGGCGTTGGGCGGGGGCTGGGGGACTCCTTGTCCCCTCTCAGCAGACGACTCACTCAGACTCTGCCTCTGGTTCCCCGCTTGTTGTGCCAGCTGACCTTGAGTGCGAATGGGCGGTTCTTTATCTTCTTATAAACAAATCGACAGACTCTCGTTCTGGTCATTTTGGGAGCCACCTAGACACTTTGAAGCCTGCAGTGGCAAATGGCTAATGCATGATGCGCATGTTTTTAATTGCTCGCGTTGGATATCCAGTATCTTGCCCGAATTATGCCTGATGAGGAAGGAAATCTCACCGTAGGAATGACAGTCACAGCACCTCTTGCTAGGTAACCCTCTGAGCTGACGCGAGCCCTGTCGGGTATTCCGTTTTGCTGATACCTTATGTGAATGGAACTTTTTGAATTCTTAAGTAAGTGTCTCTGTGGGCTCTCTGGTCATCGTCATCTGCCCCGTTTGACTAACACCGAACTGCCTGTCCCTCGAAGACGTTTGCGTTTAAGACTTTTGCCTTCTAGGTTTGAAAGCTCTAAGACTCAGGGCAGGCTTCCTGAGACGAAGGGTGTCCCTCAGCGCCTGTAGTGTTCGTGCTGGGGAAAACTTCCTGTGGGAACATTTTTTTTTTTTTTGACACAGAGTCTCACTCTGTTGCTCAGGCTAGAGTGAGTGCCGTGGCGTCAGCCTAGCTCACAGCAACCTCAGACTCCTGGGCTCAAGCGATCCTCCTGCCTCAGCCTCCCGAGGAGCTGGGACTACAGGCACACACCACCATGCCCGGCTCACTTTTTCTATGTATTTTTAGTTGGCCAATTAATGTCTTTCTATTTTTAGTAGAGACGGGGTCTCTCTCTTGCTCAGGCTGGCTTTGAACTCCTGAGTTGAAAGGATCCTCCCGCCTCGGCCTCCCAGAGTGCTGGGACGACAGGTGTGAGCCACCGCACCCAGCCGTGGGAACAGTTTTTAACAGAGTTCTGTGGCATCAACAGGTTAGACGAGAAATGAGGATCACAGGGCTCAGCGGGACATCCCATAAACACGCACTGCGTTTAAGCCACCTCGAGAGTCTGTTCGTGTGTCTCAGCAGGTGCTGGGGGTCTGGCCACGCTGGGCCACAGTTTGGGGTGCCCAACTTGTGTTTTCCTGTGCAGCCCTCGTTGATAGCAGCATCTTTAAGGAAGAAGCCTTTTGTATCCACTGGACTCTTCTGTCTTGCCTGTTAAGGAAGAAAAAGACCACTGATACGCCTGGGAGGGTGTTTAGAAACTGTGAGCTTTGAATATATATCAGTCCTGGGTTTTTTAGAAAACCCAAGATGCCATTTTAATGATGCTTTGCTCTTGGCTGTTCAGTTTACTCCTTAATTTTCATCAGGAAATGTTCTGAGAGGAAGCCACTAGATTCCTTACCTGATTTTTTTTTTTTGATAGCTAGCAGATATGGATATATATATATATATGTGTGTGTGTGTGTGTTTTGTTTTGGCTACCTGAGGCAGTCTTGAACCCCAAGGGTTCCAAACTTGGATGGGGCCATCCTAAGTACCCCTAACTCGGAAATCTATATCCTGCTTTTTTTAAACGTTAAGACGATTCCCGTCTGGATGAAAGTTCTCAACCGGCAGGCCGAGGCAAACTCTAAAGAAAAACAAGGTCAGGCTGCATTTTTTTTTGGTAAGCACAGGAATCAACAAAGAGATGTTACATAACTTCTATTTATATCCTCCTTGCTCACTATCTGCAGGCAGACAAGAGTTGCTGAGAAGGGATTTAATGAGCTCTCTGGGTTTGCTCACCTTCCTGAGCTGGTAGGAACCAGCTTGTTCTCAAATGCGTCAGTAAAGAATCCGGCTCTGGGTGGGTGGCGGGGTAGGTGGACTGACTGGTTGCCATGGTGTTTTTTAATTCCCCTGTCTCTTGGAGATCTCACTCCTCCCTTCCCCGATTCTTCCCTTTTTTCCTCCTCCTTTGCTTTGCATTCTCTCTCTCCTTCTTCTTCTTCTTCTTCTTTTTTTTTTTTTTTGCTTAATCTGTAAACTTCCTTGTTTCTCACACCTACTCATGATTCTGGACTGCTGTCTCCGGAAACAGAATATTTTCCCTCTCCTTCCAGAGAGCTCCCCCGTGGTTGTGTGGCTCCCGGGCTTCGGAAGACTTTTTTTTCCTATGCTGTATTTTTTCCATCCTCCCCTATTTCTCTCCCTGTGATTTTTTTTTTTTTTTTTTTTTTACCAGCCCCTCCAGGAGAGCGGACCCATCCTAGAATTGGCCCATCTCTCTGGCCTGGTGGAAGCTCTCTTTCCCAAGCAGTGCATTCGGATTGCTCTAGAACCAGGTGGATTGTCGTGTTGCCAGCCGGGCAATGGGCACGGGCCAGAGTTCTCTTTGTGCTCGTGCCCCGGGCGGCGCGCCGCCTGCTCCTTCCCTAGCACACTGAAATGGAAGCCCACGAAAACAGGAGCATGGGTTTGCCCCCAGGGATAATTCCTGGAGCTTGGGCAACTCCTGTGACTTGCAGGTTGAAACCCCTCAGCCTGCGTTGTGAAGAGCGTGGCTGCTTCGACCCATCCGCGCCCAGCAGAGAGGCCACATGTGCAGCTCTGGAAACCCTGTGGCTGCCCCAGACCACCTGCACCCTGGCTGGCCTCACCGCGGGGCCTCAGAGGCTTCTGGGATGACGACACTGCGTTCTGTGACATTCCCAGCAGAGCAGAAGATGTGACTTAGCGAGGTTAGAATGAAAAGTTCTTAGAAAAAAATAAATAAATAAATAATAAGCAATTCCATGAGCAGAGGCTGAAAACATTTTTAAAAAGCCAAGCCCAAAACTCTTGCCTTGCCCAAGAGTTGTGCAACCCTAAGTAGCAGTAGCCTGTTTGAATAATCAGAGGCAGGCTCACTTCCCCTTTTGCAGACATCTGCATAAAATATCCCCGGATTCCAGACTGAGGAGGTAATTTTATTTTATTTTATTTTATTTTTCTCTCTCTGAGTAACCAGAGGGACTTTCCTTTTGGAGTTCTTCCAGCCGAGTCAACTGCACGGCTGAAACTGTTTTCTCGTTAGAAAGTCGCCGGCAGCTCAGTTCCTGTCGCAGGGACGTGGAAGGTGCCGGACACACACACACACCTGGAGCCCCTGCTTCTGAGAACCGACTCGACAGTCACATCCGGCTCTGGCTCTTCCGCCTTGACCCTCCTGTCCCAGTGACAGTTCCCGGGGTCCTCTCCATTCCTTTTTGCAGCCATCAGGTGCTCTCTTGAAGTTTCTACCCGTTTTTTATGCTGCCCTGTCTTTTTTATTTAATTTTATTTTTCTGAGACAGAGTCTCGCTTTGTTACCCAGGCTAGAGAGAGTGCCGTGGCGTCAGCCTAGCTCACAGCAACCTCAAACCCCTGGTCTCAACCGATCCTCCTGCCTCAGCCTCCCAAATAGGTGGGACTACAGGCATGTGCCACCATGCCCAGCTAATTTATATTTTTTTATATATATATATATATTTTTTTTTTCTTTTTTAAGTTGTCCAGGTAATTTCTTTCTAGTTTTAGTAAAGACAGGGCCTCGCTGTTGCTCAGGCTGGTCTCGAACTCCTGACCTCGAGCGATCCTCCCGCCTCGGCCTCCCAGAGTACTAGGATGACAGGTGTGAGCCACCGAGCCCAGCCCGTCTGGAGTCTTTATGCCTCTTGTTTCCCTTTGAATTCAGGACTTAATAAAAATAACAGCATTGCCCTTTGAGGAGGATATACTTCGGCTGCCCTCGCCATATGGTGTTTGAGAGCTGTGTTTTCATTAGCCTCCTCGCAGCACAAACCCACAGACCGTTCGGCCTGGAGCTTGTAGCTGTCGCTCCTGGGGCGGGGGGGGAGCCAGGCTCTGGGACCGAAGGCCCCCGCCAGCGGCCGCCCCTCCTGCGCCGCAGTCAGCAACTCGGGCTGCCGTGTCGGGAACAGCTGACCGGGTGGACCCAGGATGCCCGGCCACCAGGCTGAGCGCATCACAGAGTTACGTGCAAAAACCTGATGAGCCTCTGACAGGTGACACCACCAGGTCGGCCACCTTCGGCTGGTCTGGGGCACGCCACGTTTTCCCACTGGGCGGGACCTTGAGCTTTCATGTGCAGGGACCTTGTGGTCACTGTGTTAAACTGCGGCTGCTCGGTGACGGCCCTGCATGCTGGGACGACTGGCGTGCACCGCCGTGCCCAGCTTATTGCAGTGAGCGTTTGTCCAGCACCTACTGGGTGCCAGGCGCCATACGCGGTGGCAGTGGTACAGTCGGGGAGGAGACTGGCCGGGGCCCTGCCTTCCAGGAGCTGACAGTCAGTCTCCAGGGACAGGCAGCTAGGAGGCCAGTTAACAACCAGCTGAATGACAGCCCGGGGGTGAGATGGGGAAGCAGACAGGCCCTAACTGAGGCTGCCCGGGAAGGCTTCTCGGGGAGGTGGCATTCAAGCTGGGACCTAACAGGTGGGCAGAGATCCGGCCCTGTGCAGAGCAGCAGAGGGCACGAACATTCTAAAACATGGCTGGCCAGCGTGGGCGTGGCAGGCAGCAGGAGCTAAGGGACAGAGGCCGGCGTGGTGGGTGTGTAGCTGCCGGGCGGTGGCAGAACGGCACGGAGCATGTGCTGCACTGGGTAACCGTGCCTGTCGTCGGGTGGGAGGCCGGATGGCGATCTCCGCAGTCCCTGCCTCCCCGAGGGAGGCATTCGGGGCTTCTAAAGGGCTGTGCCCAAGAGTGAGTAGAGTTGAGCAGGACTGGGGTGACTGCGGGTCCCCCACCGGGAGGACCAAGGACACCAGGCCGACATCCTTGCCCCTGGCACTCCAGGGCATAGTGATTTTTCTGCAGGTCTTACGGTTGAGTGGACTTATTAGGTGCTGGGAGAGCAGGGACGAGCACGTGGCTGGTGTAGAGTACCTGCCAGGTGCCGCGCGGGCTCTTACCTGCGTCCCTTCCCTTGCTCCACCCAGCAGGCCTCTCTGATGGTCCTCCTTCTCCTTCTCCTCCTCCTCCTTCCCCCCGCCGATGAGGACCCTGAAGTCACTAAATAACCTGCCCAGGCCGGGCACAGTGGCTCACGCCTGTAATCCTAGCACTCTGGGAGGCCAAGGCGGGAGGATCGTTTGAGCTCAGGAACTCGAGACCAGCCTGAGCAACAGCGAGACCCTGTCTCTACTAAAAAAAAGAAAAGTAGAAAGAAGTTAGCTGGACAGCTAAAACCATATATATAAAAAGTGAGCCGGGCATGGTGGCGCATGCCTGTAGTCCCAGCTACTCGGGAGGCTGAGGCAGGAGGATCGCTTGAGCCCAGGAGTTGGAGGTTGCTGTGAGCTATGATGACGCCACGGCACTCTAGCCCGGGCAATAGAGTGAGACTCTGTCTCAAAAAAAGAAAGAGGCTGTCTTGTGTCTCCTGGAGTCCCGTCATGCGGCTCACGTTGCTTACTTCTACAGCTGAGCCAGTGTGCCTGGGCTGAGATGCTGAAGTCCCCCAAGTCTTTTAGCAAAAGTCCTTCCTGAGATCCGGCCACACCGGCCTTTGCTTCATGGTGCCTTTCTTATCAGCCACGCGTTGGCTGGGAGAGCTGCCACAACACCTCCTTGCACTTCTAGAGGATTAATCGGGGAGCTCCCTATCTCGGTCTCCTTCCGCTTCTGGCAGATTTGTGGGTTGCGTCCATTCCACTCTTATTTCTAAAGGTGTCATCTGTTTTGCATTCCGCTGGTCATCTTCAGTTTTTTTCTGGAGGCTTCCCATTATCTTCCTGGAAGAGACAGACAGGGGTGCCAGTGTACCCCCCACACACACAAGGTGCTGACCCTTTGTCACTCGTAAGAAGGTTTGATCACCGAACCCAGAGGCAACTTGTAGTCTTCCTAACATCTTGTTCCTGGGCAGAGTTACAGGGCCTCCCAGGGTGACCCGCCTCCCTGAAATCGGTCTGATTTTACTGCTCAATATTGCGGGAGACGACGATCGCTGGCAGCCTACCTACACCATCAGGGACTTTGTCAGAGGGCACTGTCTACGTTTAGTTGTAGGAAGTACAGGTTTTGGTTGAGATGTTGGTGACGGATGGGTGTGTGTGTGGCAGTTGTCATTCTGCCCCACGCAGGGTGGGGGCTTGCCGGGCGGGGCAGGGGTCTCTCAGCAAGTGCTCGTTCCTCTAACTCATCAGTACTTAACGTCACCAAGTCGTCGAACCACACGTGGCTCCACAGCGTGGATGAGGGAGGACCTTGTTTCAGAAAAATGAACTTGGAATGCTGATGCTTTTCCAGTGCAGACTTGCTCCAACTCCATCCCTGCCTTTCTGCTTTGAAGTTCATTTCATTTCTGGACTCATGAAAGCTGGGATCATCCTCAGAGAGGTCGGTAAACTAAGAGCTCCAGGTGTCGACAGGGCGAAACCCATCACGCTGTGCAAAAACGTTCCTTCTTGGAGCCATAATTTATGCCAAGGGAGTGTTCGGTTCTGAATGCCCGTTTTATTAATGATCAGACCCTTTCCATACATCCCGCTTCCCCCGAAATCAAGAACAGTTGCCGGTGCTGGAAGTCAGTTCGTGTTGAAAGACTTGGGCCTGTCTGCGAGGAGGGTCTGGCACCGGCTGGCTTTCTGCCTTGGGGCATGTTAAACTTCCAGATGTGGAAGCAAAAGTGTTTATCTGTGCGTGTACAAAAGTCTGAATGGCTGCCTTTTACAGCTAGTGAGATTCCAGCCAGGCTTTTTTTTTTTTTTTAACCTTCCTACATTATGACAGCTGTCGGGAATCGATATCCATTGTGTCTTGCTTTAGAGGCCATCTTGACCTGCCAGAACCATCTGGAATTGTGTATCGTTGGGTGTGAGTTGGACGCTAGACTTTGGTCATCATGTAACCCCCAGCGTTGGTGGAGCCTGTCTCACATTCCAATTCCTTTCCTTTGAAAGGGTCGTGATTGCCAGGTAGCACCTTGCATTTGTGAATGGTGCTCAGTAGCAAAGTGTTTCTCACACTTAATGTTTCAAAACTGCAGCCTCGCTGGGCCTCCCAGCTTCCATGTGTTGCGGACAAGACCGGTGGCAGATAAGGAACCCAGGCCACAAAAGGAGCCGTCAGTAAATTGCCCAAGATCACGTGGCCGGGTAGCAGGGCGCCGGGACGGTAACCGAGGCTTCCAGACTTCAGTTCTCCAAGGCCCTCTGTGCCCAACCGGGTGTGTTTTATTACCTCGTCCGTTCATGGTTCCTGATCTTCGAGTTTGATTGTTATCGCTGGTTTCTAAGAACAAGACTCCAGCCCCGCAGCGGCCGTTGCGTAACAATGGCTTTGTTAATGATTTATAGTCTCCAGCCCTGGCAAGCCTTCCGCCAGCAGGAGGTTGGGAGCCCGTCTTAACAAATGTGGTAAACGTCATAGGAAAGTCAGGCGTGCCCGTGCGTACCTGCCTCGGCCACTCTTTCCTGCGAGAGGAATCTGTACTTACGCCTCCGAGAGACTGGGGGGTAGAGGCCGGGGCGGGTGGATTGTAAAATGCCAGAAAGTGTTCGGAGCAGGGTGGACTCTTGCCCGCGTGAGAGGCGTTGAACAAAGCAGGTGGCTGAGAGCAGTGGACCTTGTGTGCCGGCCACCGTCACCCCCCACCAGACGTGGTGACTCGGCAAGGGACCTAACTTCTTGGAGCCTCAGTTTACTCATCTGTAAAGTGGGGATGATAACGGCACCTGCCTCTTGGGGTAGTTTTGAGGGTGAGATGAGATCGTGCCTGTAAAGCACTCAGGCAGGGCCTGGCGAACTGGACGCACGTTAGTTGCCACTCGCGGTGATGGAGTAACTTGCAAAGAGAGAGAGTCCCAGGAAGGTGGCGAACTCTCAGTTACAGGTGCAGGAAGAGAGTCAAGGCAAAGCCCTCATCTTGGTGGCCCCTGACGTGCCTCTGTCCCCGGCAGGGCTTCTGGCCCAGCCAGGCAGGACGGGGTTGGGCTGGTTGGGGACAACCCCACCAGTCCCAGAGACTCCCGAGCAGGTGTGAGTGACAGCGAAAAATCGCAGAGTCCAGGGAAGAATTTCCATCAGCCCCTGGAAACTCAAGCATGGGCTCGCTGTTCAGCAGCCGCATTTTTCGAATTCTTGGAGTCAGCCCGAGGACTTGACTGATTCCGCAGCAGGTGAGCGAGCCGCCATGGCGAGTGTCACGGGCTGCCTTGGTCAGGGTCGTGTCTTACGAGGCAGGCAAACGGACAGCCTCATTCTCCGCATTCTCTAAGGCCCGGGGAGAGTGCTGCTAAAAGGTGGACCGGCTGCAAGGGTGGGAATGAATGCTTGCCGTCGGGGAAGGGTCAGAGGCAGCGAGGTCACGCTGGGCTGCTTGTCCCACGGCCATCCTGTCCGTCCCCACCGGGCGCCATCCTGAGCCACATTGTCTCTGCTCCCTGCCGCTGCCCTGTCCTGCAGCCCGTTTGGCCACAGAGGGGCTCCTGTCCTCCCATCACAGTGGCTTCCAGCCCCGCCAGGTACCCAGGTACGGGCAGGCTAGCCCACGGTCCAGGAGCACCATAACCCTTGGAGTACGAGGCCCATCTTCTCCCGAAGTTCTGGGATCCTGGGAAAGACGCCTTCTAGATAAGGAAGATGTTTGTGCTCCTCCTCTCACCTTCCTGGTCGTGTGTCCAGGTCACGGAGAAGGCTGGTACCCCCACTGCTCTGCTCCTCGGCGCCCCTCGTCCACACGGTCTAACTGAGGCTGTGACCTCTGGCCCCTAACGACAGGAGTATCTGTCCCCACCCACCCTGCCGCCTCCCGGGTAGCTGCCACTGCTGGCTGGCCCCGACCTCTCCTTCTGACACCAGGCAGTTTGTCACAAACCGTGCTGGGTTTTTTTGCAAAAACTTGAAGGTGGGGGGCAGGTAGCAGGTAGCTGCCAGGCTAACGGAGCAATATTTTATTGTTTTCGAGACTGATCTGAAAACGTAGTTTTATTACTCTTTTAATCTAAGGCCCTGATTGGCCCCTGTACAGCTCAGTCAACCCAAGGGGGCGGGGGAAATGTCCCTTCAACAGTTACCAGTGGGCAAGAATGGTAACTCAGGCTGCCGTTTCAACGACCCCCAACCCCACTGGTCAAAAGCAACTGGCTTAGGCAGTGAGGAGAGGGGGTTCCATGTGGCCTTGGCAAGTGCTTTTCCCCTTCTGGGCCTCAGTTTCCTTATCTGTAAAATGTGGACTACCGTGGTTATTTTTGATGCTGTTCTGCAGAGCTCTTGGGTTCCAAGGCGTCATGTCACTGGCGAGAGGGAGGATGCTCCCGCCCTCTTTCAGACTTCGCCATTCTCCTGTCTCTCTGCCCTGCGGGGGCTCTATATGCAGGATGGTGTTTGGAGTGGGGAGAAGAGCAGCTTTCCCTGCTGGGAAAGGCATTGGGAAACTTCTGGAATAGAAAGCCTCCAGCTGTGGTGTTCTGTGACCTGAGTCCTCTTAAGTCTTCTTTTTTTTTTTTTTTGAGACAGAGTCTCGCTCTGTTGCCCAGGCTAGAGTGCTGTGGCATCAGCCTAGCTCACAGCAACCTCCAATTCCTGGGCTCAAGCGATCCTCCTGCCTCAGCCTCCCAAGTAGCTGGGACCACAGGCATGCGCCACCATGCCCGGCTCATTTTTTCTGTATATTTTTAGTTGGTCAATTAATTTCTTTCTATTTTTTTTTTTTTTAGTAGAGACGGGATCTCACTCTTGCTCAGGCTGGTCTTGAACTCCTGACCTCGAGCAATCTGCCCGCCTCGGCCTCCCAGAGCACTAGGATGACAGGCGTGAGCCTCCGCCACGCCCGGCCTTCTGTTTGGTTTTGAAGCTTGGCTCACAGTGGCTGTGCCTCCAGCCACCTGGCCTCCAGGGTCACCATGGATATGGCCAGGGCTGGCGGTCACTGCCTCATCCCGCCCCTGTTGTCCCTTTTTTAGAGCCTGTCAAGGGCAGACGTGTTGTCAGGGACGTCTGGGACTGGCGCTGAGGGTCTGTCCCCAACAGCTCCATTCCCTTCTCCTCCCCAGCCTTCCGCTCCTGCCCGGCCACCAGGGCGCCTGTCTCTGTGTCAGCTGAACACGCGGGTGGGGGGGAGGAGGAGGAGGAGTAGGAGAGGAGGAAGAGGAGGGTTTGCCGTGGCTCTGTCACAGGTCGCTGACCTGCCCTGACCCCAGCTACCCGTCTATACTGTGACAGATTTATGAATGATGACATCTGTCTTGGCCATCTCCTGAGGCTCTGATGAGACAGCATATATGAAAAGGGCTTTGGAATCAAATGCGATTTGGAGATAACAGGAGGACGAGAAGAAGGTCAGCGTGGGGGAGGCAGACACCCTCAGCTTGCTGGGGAGGAGGCCTCTTCGCGTGGCCCCTGGCCTGGGTGGCTCTACCTAGTCCCCTCGCTCTGGGATCCAAGCCGACTTTCTTTTCCCTCTCTACTTTTATTGTGATACAATTTAGATGCAATAATAACATGCACAGATTTTAAATGTAGAGTGATTAGATTCGGCACATGTTTTTATGCCTGCTGTCTTAGTTTTCTTGGGGCTGCTGTAATGAATTGCTGAAAATTTACTGCCCTTAAGAGTAACAAATTGGCTGGGCATGGTGGCTCACCCCTGTTTCCTAGCACTCTGGGAGGCCGAGACGGGAGGATCGCTCGAGGTCATGAGTTCGAGACCAGCCTGAGCAAGAGTGAGACCCCATCTCTACTATAAAAAAAAAAAAAAAAAGAAAGAAATTAGCTGGACAACTAAAAATATGCATGTAAAAAATTAGCTGAGCATGGTGGCGCATGCCTGTAGTCCCAGCTACTAGGGAGACTGAGGCAGGAGGATAGCTTGAGCCCAGGAGTTTGAGGTTGCTGTGAGCTAGGCTGATGCCACTCGACACTCTAGCCTGGGCAACAGAGTGAGACTCTGTCTCAGAAAAAAAAAAAAAAAGGTGGCAGTGGCTCCTGCCTGTAATCTTAGCACTCTGGGCGGCTGAGACAGGAGGATCACTTAAGGATCCTCCTGGACCAGCTGGAGCAAAAGTGAGACTCCAACTCTACTAAAAATAAAAAAAATTAGCCAGGCACGGTGGTGGTGCACGCCTGTAGTCCCAGCTACTCGGGAGGCTGAGGCAGGAGGATGGCTTGAGCCCAGGAGTTTGAGGTTGCTGCGAGCGAGGCTGACCTCACGGCACTCACTCTAGCCCGGGCAACAGAGCAAGACTCTGTCTCAAAAAGAAAAGGCAGTAAAGGGCAAAGGAGGCCACGAAAGGCCTAGCTTGGTTCCAGAGTGAGGTGTTGGGGCCTTGGCGACACACAGCCAAGGCTGAGCGTGGAGACGGTGTTGCCGTGGTGGCTGGCGTCGCGAGGGGCTGCAGGGAGAAAGCGAGGCCCGGGGGCTCGGGCAGGGAGGGCGGGCGTGCCGTGTGGGAAAGAGCCGGAGGTCGGAGGGGCAGGGACAGGGAGGAGAAGGCACTGGGACAGACACCCGTCAAGGCGGCACGTGGGCCGGTGACCGGCGGGTCAGGGTGGCGCGGTTGCTCGCTGGCAGGTGCAGGCGTGGCGGCCCCTCGATGGGTGGGGTGAGACTTGCAGGACTGCGCCTTCGGGAGCCCGGAGCGGCCGAGCCCTTCCTGAGGCTGCGAGCCCGGCCGCCTCCTGTTGGGGAGTGCCGCCGTTCCACGTGGGAGGACTGCAGTCGGCAGGAAGGTCCGACGGGGAGAAGTCGATGTCGTACAGCGTTGGGAGCTTTGTTTCCTCCTCCGGAATCGACCGTGTTGTGTGCTGATGCCAGCAGTGCGCAGCAGCGTGGGGTTTGCAAAGGGGGAAAAGCGAACACGCGTAAATGAACTTGAGACACCGTGGCCTGCGTCCACAGTGCACGCTGTTGCCCGCGGGGGCCCAAAACAAACGTGTGTCCGAGAGGCGCGAGCTACCTGTTAATCTTGAGCTTCTCCGTCTAACCGCTGTTACCTGTCCTTTGCGGCCTGACGTGAACATCACCCTTTCCATGACGATTTTGGGATCGCTGTAGCCCAGCGGCATGTTCACCAGCTCTGAGCTTCCATGATACGAATGCGTAGCTTCCTGAGCACTTTCTACGTACGTGTTTACTGTGTTTCCCTGAAAATAAGCCCTACCCATAGAATAAGCCCCAGCAGGATGTCTGAGCACGTGCGCAATAGCAGCCCCACCCCGAAAATCAGCCCTGGTGTCGGGCGTGGCTGCGCAGCGTCTGCACAACCCATGCGTGTCGTCGCGGAGCGGGAGAGAACACGAGCAGCCCTTCTCATCCGCCCCGTGACAGCTCCAGTGCTCGACAGGAGAGATCGGGGCCGGTGGCTCTAAAGGAAACAGAGTCGCGAGACATTCGGGATGGGATTCGGGGTCTGGAGAGTGAGGATGATGTTCCAGAAGAAGACGGCTTCACTTTGTTTGAATCAATGTAGATGGTTGTACCGTACTTAAAAAAGATAACACATGCCCTGAAAATAAGCCCTAGAGTGTCTTCTTGAGGGAAAATATATGTAAGACCCTGTCTTATTTTCTGGGAAACACAGTAGTTTGACTTAGGGACGTGTGATCCTAACCTGTTAATGAGCCCTAAACGGGCAGGTAGCACATCTTACTCACCTGTACCTGTGGTCAGATACAGAGGAGCGCATAGAAGTTCTTAAATAAATGACTGCAATCATCACCAAAACTCTACAGTGTGTTTCTGTTGTTGGCGGGGCTGTCTTGTTTGTGAGTGTGGGGAGGAGGTAGGTGGTTCTGTGTTGGCTGAAGTCTGCCCACCACACTTCCACATGCTCTCAAAGCCTTCGTGACTTTTCCGGCCGTGGCAATTTGTTCTAAAGGCTCCGCGTTGAAAACCTCAGGTCTTAGACCCCAGAGAGCAATGGTTTGTGTGTGCAGTGGTGTTCATTGTTGGGTCTTCAAGCACTTGCGAGGTTTTATGGCGGGCTCCGACCGCCAGTACGTTTTGGTGTCACGAGTGGGACACGGCAACTGTCTTTCACGGTGTTAACAACCTGTGGGCTTTCCTTTCCAGCACTCCTTTTTTTGCCGGTTGACAGAAGACAAGAAGTCAGAGAAATTCTTTAAGGTCTTTTACGACCGCATGAAGGTCGCCCAGCAAGAAATCAAGGCAACAGTGACAGTAAACACCAGTGACCTGGGAAATAAAAAGAAAGACGATGAGACGGACAGGGAGGCCCCTGCACGGAAAAAAGGTAGACGTTCTTCAGTCTTCCATCAGCAGGGCTGTGAACAGCAGGAGTTTCTTGTTTCCTGTTGCTGTTGTCATTTTTTTTTTTTTTTCGTTATTTGTAGACTCCAAAATGCATTCTCACTTGGAAAAAAAAAATCTGGTTCTGATATAGATTCCCCTTAAGTAACCTGAGCTGAAGTCCTGCTGCTTGGGCAGATCTTCGTCTTTCATAAATGAGTGAACCTTCTTGATCTAGCTTAGGGTTTTATTAGCAGAGGGCCCATGAATATTCTTTTCCTGCGATTTCCATTTAACGTTAGAGAAAGTTGGGGGAAATACGTCATTTCAAACTGGGTGTCATTCCTTTGTGAGGTAATTTTCCCTCGTTTTGCCAGGCATTTGAAAGTTTGTAAAGCTTTTTAGCCATCCTCCCACTGGAAGAAAAGCAGTACCAGGAAGTGGATAGACCCACAGATTGTGGAGTCAGATGGCCTTGAGCACGTTTTGCACCCTGAGCCTCACTTTCTGAGTTTAGAGCAGCCACATTCTCATTTCTCAGCCACAGCACAGTGGACATTTGGAAGATTCTTTGTCGTAAAGGCTGCCTTGTGCATTGTAGGATATTTAGCAGAATCTGTGGCCTCTGCCCAGTAGCGACCAGTAGCACCTCCTGCCCCAGCCCCAACTAAAGACGTCCCCAGACATTGCCGGTTGTCCCCTGGGTGGGACAAAAATCACCCCTGGTTGAGGGCAGCTGGTCTAGAATGAGACTAAGGAGAAGAAAAAGAAGGAAGGTCAGTCAGTACTAAGCACTGACTATGCATCAGGCACCGTTCAAGGTTCTTTTTTGTGTGTGGATTCATTTAGAATGCACGTCAACTCTGTAAGATAGAGAAAATTGTTACGCCCATTTTACAGATGAGCAAACAGAGGCACAGGCACAGTAGTGAACCTGTTAGGCACATGCAGCTAGAAGGCAGAGAGGGCAGCGTTCGAACCAGGCACCTGGCTGCAGGGGAGATGCTGCTGACCGTGAGGTCAGAGTTTCCTCGCAGGGCTGTTGTGAAGACGGATTCGATGAGATAACACACGCACACTCAGTGCTTGATCCCGGTGCCTTGGCGCCTCGTAAGGCGTCAGTCAGTTGTCACAGTGACGGTCATGCTGCCGCGATTAGCCTCTCGTTGAACCTGCCCGGCACCCTCTCTGGGTGGAATTCGCCAGTGCCCCCATTTTACAGAGGTGGAAGCCGAGGCCCAGACTTAGACTTGTGAGGTTGGCAGAATTGAGCGAAGGCTTTTCCTGTAAAACGGTGCAAGCGTAGGTGAGACGTTAGGACCAGTAAGGCGGCCGGCTCGACTCGGTTGTCGTGCTGTCCAAGGACCCAGAGGAGATGGGGACTTCTTGGAGTGTCCTGCCGACCTCGGGGCCTCCGGTGAGCGCAGGCCCTCGGGTTCTGAAGTCACCTTGGGGGCAGGGAGTGGCGCCCCGGCAGCGCTGACCGCCTGGCGCTTGCCTCGTAGCCAAGGAGCCCGCGACGCAGATCACGGAGGAGGCCCGCGACCAGCTGCTGGAGGCGTCCGCCGCCACCAGGAAGGCCTTCTCCACCTTCCGGAGGGAGGCCGACCCGGACGACCACTACCAGGCCGGGGAGGGCGCCCAGGCCGCGGCCGACAAGCCCAAGGACGACCTGGAGATGAGCGCGGTCATCACCATCATGCAGCCCATCCTCCGCTTCCTGCAGCTCCTGTGCGAAAACCACAACCGGGACCTGCAGGTGAGGGCGGGGGCGGGGGCAGGGGGGAGGCGGGGCGGGCAGGGCCACCGGGGGCCCCGGCTTCCTCTGACCCCTCACTTTGGCCGGGTTGCTCGAGCGGGGGATGCAGCAAGGCGCCCTGACGTGGCAGACGCGGCGGCGGGTGGGCTGGCGTGTCCGTCTGTCTGTCTGTCTTCCCCACTGTGTCCACAGAGCCAGGACCGGCCGGCAGGACCGGCTCACCAGGGGCAGGTGGCCGCCCCATGTGTACCTGCCAAGAGTCTGTGTGACGTATAGCGTGTGCGTCTTGTAGCGTGCCGCTGGTCGGCACCGGGCGCTCGGGTGAACTGGGCTGCGTGGATGGCTAGACTGCTGAACGGGTATCAGCTGTGTAAAACCAGATCCGCAAACAGTTCTCATTAAGGATTGGTTGGTTGGACGAATGAAACGGCCACCTCTCAGCGTTTCACGCAGACGGGGACTGCGAAATCTTAGCTGAAGTGATTATTCCAGAAATCTTTTCTTCGTTTTGTTATTGCTTTCATTTTTTTATTTTATTTTATTTTATTTTATTTTATTTTATTTTTTTGAGTCAGAGTCTCGCTTTGTTGCCCAGGCTAGAGTGAGTGCCGTGGCGTCAGCCTAGCTCACAGCAACCTCAAACTCCTGGGCTCAAGCGATCCTCCTGCCTCAGCCTCCCGAGGAGCTGGGACTACAGGCATGCGCCACCATGCCCGGCTAAATTTTTCTATATATTTTTAGTTGGCCAATGAATTTCTTCTTATTTATAGTAGAGATGCGGTCTCGCTCTTGCTCAGGCTGGTCTCAAACTCCTGACCTCGAGCGATCCTCCTGCCTCGGCCTCCCAGAGAGCTTCTCTTGTCAGTCGCTTGGGCTTAGAAAGTAGCCCCAGGTCCCCCTGCCTGGCCCTCGGGTAGAGCAAAGCACGCGTGCTCGCAGGTCCGGGATCTGCGCTCCGTCTCACCCAAGGGCGGGTGTCCCTCCGTCCGAAGGCCACCGTGCCCTGCCTTCGCCCCCTTCCACCTTACCTTCTGCACCCTGAGTCAGGAGGGAGCGGGCTCGCAGGGCGCGAGTGGCCCATGGAGAGCCTAGCCCGGGCAGCTTGGCCGTGGCCTCCTTGCAGAGGGGACGAGGGGACACCGCCCTGCCGCTGGGGCCGTCTCTAGGCTACGCATGACGGTCCCCGTCCCAGACCCGCTCCCCTGTGCAGGTGCCCCCAGCCTTGGGGGGGGGCGGTGCCTGTGCTTGTGGATGTCCCGGGGTCAACGCGGGTGAACACCTGCTCCGAGCGCAGCCCTGGGGCCCATAGGACATCACCCCCTCGCAGAGCAGGGGCGCTGGGGCCACCAGCGGGAGGTGGCAGTGCGGCGTGCCGAGTGCCAGGATGCTGGAGCCAGCCCAGAGCCTGGCACACGCAGGTCCAGAGCTGACGGCCGGCCAGTCCTTTAGTTCTGCGCACGAGCTCTCCAAAAAATTGGATCAATCTGTCAGAGAGCATCTTAGGCAAGTGGATGAAATTAACATGAACTGTAGTGGGACAAACTGGAGTAGGCACTGCTGCACAGAGGAGGGATGGTAGTGGCCAACAATATGTGACCATGAAGGATCATCGGTTTTATGCAAAGTTCAAGCTACAGATATTTTCCATGTTTTGTAATCTTTAATAATGTATGGAAATACATTTTCTTTAGCATAATATTAACAACAACAAAAAACTCTCCTTAGAACGGGTGCCCTGAGAACCCCGCAGGCAGCGGAAGCGCCTTTGGATAAAATCCTTCCAAACCTCAAAAGGGAAGCGGTGCTGTGGGGGGTTGGGGTGTATCGTATATTTTAATTTTAATATATATATATTTTTAAAAAAAACATCTAGCAACTTAATGTTTGAAGGTGCCATAAAGATGATCCAATTCAGGGTTTTGAACTTGTGGACTTTTTTTTGGCCACGAAAACCCTTTGTGTGTGAGCAGCTCATGCGGAAATGTACCAAGCACAGCAGATGAGAGCGAAGTTACTCTGTTCAGAGGAGAAACTAGAGGATCTTTCTAGAGCTTTCCTTCCCTCCCTCACCTGCAAGACCCTTGGGATGGCTGGGCAGAGTTGCAGGGTGAGACTCTGTCTCAAAAATAAATGAATGAATGAATTAATTAATTAATTAATACTCCCAGAAAACATGTTCTGATGAAATGATGCTTGCAGGAGTGCATTGCTCAAAATAACAGCTTTAAGCAGGATTCAGCCACTCCGAAGGCCATTTTGCTGGCGATTGTTCTAGAACGGCAGGGGATCGCCGGGTCAGGGGACCTGGGGGAGTTGGTGGAGAGGAGGAGGCATTCTCACAAGGAGAGAGGGTTCGGCTCCCTGGCGTAGAATAAGTCAGAGGGAGGAGGAGTCCAGCCTTCTGCACCAGCACCCCCTGGCCGGTGCCCAGAGTTTCTCGTCATGTTTATAACCTTCGCTTTCCTGCTGGTTAGACGTTCAGCAGAGATAAAACCACCAAGTGCAACTTCGCCAAACGGGCAAAGTTGCTGCCTTAAGCAAGCCTCGTTCACTGTACTCGGATGGGAAGGATTGTTCTGGAACCAGTTTGCATGCGCTTTCAGATCACCCCCCCCCCACCTGCTGGCTTTGCTTTTCTCCCTTGGTTACCGAGTGTGGGTCCCGATCTTTCCCCACTGACGTCTCTCTGAGCACAGACTTGAAGTCCCTCCTTCCCTCTGTCTGTCCACCCGTCGCAGCTCGGGCCCTGGCCCTGTGACGGTGACTGCAGAAAGCATGGGGTGTCTCAGGCCAGGCCAAGGCGGAGTGGGGTGCCCTGAAAGGTGGATTCCGATCTCTCTGAGGAGGAGTGTCCGTGAGCCTCTTAGTGATTGTTCTGTGGAGGACAAGCGGAGATGAGTCCGAGTTAGGGAGATTCGGGCCAGACACTCTGAACACTGTGGCGCAGGGGGAGGCTTTCAAGACAGGGCCATCCTGCCGGGGACTTGGACATGTGTGGGCCAGGCGAGCCATCCCTCCACCCATTCCAGTTGGTTCGGGCTTTTTCAGCCCGTGTTTACAAAGCCCCTGGTAGGTAGGTGACAGTGCCCATGCCAGCTACCGGGCGCACAGTGCTGCCACCGTGATCCTGGGCAGAGGCGACAGGTGTCTCTGTAGGCACATCACCCAGCGGGACCGGGGCTGGGAGCGGTGGGGTGCGGGGGGCTCCCGTCTCATTGGAGCAGGGCTGGGGGGTCACGGAAGTGACTCGAGAGACCACGTCCTGCAGAAAAAGGGGTTAATCAGGGTGGGGCCCAGAGAGAGTGACAGGCAGAGGGAGTCACCTGGTGGAAGCCCAGGAGGGCAGAGAACGGAGAGTGCTTGACAGCAGGGAGAACTGGGTTGATTGGCCGGGCGCGGCGTCTCACGCCTGTCATCCCAGCACTCTGGGAGGCTGAGGCGGAAGGATTGCTCAAGGTCAGGAGTTCGAAACCAGCCTGAGCAAGAGCGAGACCCCGTCTCTACTGTAAATAGAAAGAAATTAATTGGCCAACTAATATATATAGAAAAAATTAGCCGGGCATGGTGGTGCATGCCTGTAGTCCCAGCTACTCCGGAGGCTGAGGCAGGAGGATCGCTTGAGCCCAAGAGAAAGAAAATAAGTATTTAGCTATGAGTTACCTCTCTTCTATCCATAGAGAACTATTATTGGTTTAGACTATATCAGTCCAGTCCTTTTTCTATATATTCGTATGGAAGGATTTGATATACATATTAATCTATTTGCGTCTTTTTAACTGTATGTTCTAGAGATCTTTCCGCATTGACGCACAGGGATCTACTCAGTGTTTCTAATTCATGATATTGATACAGTATAATTTATTTAACTACTTCCCAGTTGACGGGCATTTAGGTTTTACCCAGTTCACTGTTACAAACAGTGCTATAGTGAACATCCAGTACATACTTGTGAGTAGCATTACAGCTCAAAGATTGCATCTGTTTTGCCTTTTGTGTGTATCCTTTTGTGTTGCCCATTTTCTGTGTTAAATGTGTGTCAATTTTTTTTTTTTTTTTTTTGAGACAGAGTCTCACTCTGTCGCCCAGGCTAGAGTGAGTGCCGTGGCGTCAGCCTCGCTCACAGCAACCTCAAACTCCTGGGCTCAAGCGATCCTCCTGCCTCAGCCTCCTGAGTAGTTGGGACTACAGGCATGCGCCACCATGCCCGGCTAATTTTTTCTATATATTTTTAGTTGATCAATTAATTTCTTTCTATTTTTAGTAGAGACGGGGTCTCGCTCTTGCTCAGGCTGGTCTCGAACTCCTGACCTCGAGCGATCCTCCCGCCTCGGCCTCCCAGAGTGCTGGGATGACAGGCGTGAGCCACCGCGCCCGGCAAATGTGTGTCAGTTTTATTACTGTGAGAAAAAGAATAGAATGTTTACCATTTTATAATGAACAGATTATTGGAGTCTTTTACAAAAATCTCATCAAAATACGTTACGCGGTGGTTAATGTGGCTTTATTTGGTTGAGGACGCATCTTGCCCCTCGTCTCTTGCTGACATGGCACGTTTGCTGTGGACTGCATCGCCAGGCACGAGCGCACACTCGCTCGCTCACTGTCGCCCTTTCATAATGGAAGTGGCCAAGTAGGACAATCCAGCTCCCACAGTGCTGGTCACACCTCATTGTATGGCCCGCAGGACTGGCACCCAGACCACACCGTCATCTCCTCAACAGGACCGTTGTCCTCGGAAACGTCAGATCCTCTGAACTTAACACCCAGTGGACGGGGGCGGGGTGGGCAGGAGCGGAGAAGGGGTAACAAGGGAGGGAGAAATGAGGATTCAAAAAGAGCATAGGAGGCCGGGCGCGGTGGCTCACGCCTGTCATCCCAGCACTCTGGGAGGCCGAGGTAGGAGGATCGCTGAAGGCCAGGAGTTTGAAACCAGCCTGAGCAAGAGCGAGACCCCGTCTCTACTTAAAACATAGAAAGAAATTAGCTGGACAACTAAAAACATATAGAAAAAATGAGCCGGGCTCGGTGGCGCATGCCTGTAGTCCCAGCTACTCGGGAGACTGAGGCAGGAGGATCAGTTGAGGCCAGGAGTTGGAGGTTTCTGTGAGGGAGGCTGATGCCACGGCACTCACTCCAGCTGGGGCAACAGAGCTAGATTCTGTCTCAAAAAAAAAAAAAAAAAGTATAGGAGTCTGAATTGGGCCTCATGGCGGAGCCCTGCATTTCATTTAAAGACACCCTGGCAGACAGGCCATGGCCATAGACCAGGCTCTCGGGTGACCCTCTCGGGGGACCGGCCGACTCGTGTCGCGTCTGTCTGCACCACTGCTGCTCCGTCCGGGGTGCCGAGCTCTCGGCGACAGTCAGAGTGGCAGGCTAAATGCCGTCTCCCTCCTTCCCTCTCTGTCTTTGCCGCCCACCCCGGGCCCGCCCGGCGACAGAACTTCCTCCGCTGCCAGAACAACAAGACCAACTACAACCTGGTGTGCGAGACGCTGCAGTTTCTGGACTGCATCTGCGGCAGCACCACCGGCGGCCTGGGGCTGCTCGGGCTGTACATCAACGAGAAGAACGTCGCCCTCATCAACCAGACCCTGGAGAGCCTCACCGAGTACTGCCAAGGCCCCTGCCACGAGAACCAGGTCGGTCCGCCCGCATTTGGGGATGGGGGGGAGGAGAAAGTTGCTCATTTGGGAAATGTTGATGATGGAGACTAGTCGAGAAGTCACGTGGCATCTGCACACAGCGCAGGGGGTCGGTAAGACTGGAGGTTTCTTCTAGTGCCCAGAAAGTAGCCCGGGGCGTTTTGTCACACTCGGGCCTTTCCTGGTGGTTGGCGTTGGAGAGACTGTCCTTAGTCTCTGCGCTTGGCCTGGCGTGGCCTGCTTTGGTTTGAGTGTCCAACTGTAAGTTGACTTTTAGGGGTAGATAATAAAGTAGGGGCTGAAATTGTAACCAGGTGACACCGATCTGTTGTAAATACCAGGAAGAGTCAAAGGGTGGCTATTTGAAGGGGGTTGAAACCTAGCGAGGGAGAAGAAAATTGCCACGCGAGACAGCTCGAGAGTAAACTCGAGGACATTTTTAACACCGTGGACATTCAGGGAAAAGGAAGACCAATTAGTCTTGACTTTGGCCTCTCAAGAAGTTTGTGTTTGGAATAACATCCATTAGTTTCTTTCTTTTTTTTTTGAGACAGAGTCTCACTCCGTTGCCCGGGCTAGAGTGCCGTGGCGTCAGCCTCGCTCACAGCAACCTCCAACTCCTGGGCTCAAGCCATCCTCCTGCCTCAGCCTCCCCAGTAGCTGGGACTACAGGCATGCGCCACCATGCCCGGCTATTTTTTCTATATATTTTTAGTTGTCTGGCTAATTTCTTTCTATTTTTAGTAGAAACGGGGTCTCACTCTTGCTCAGGCTGGTGTCGAACTCCTGGCCTTGAGCGATCCTCCCGCCTCGGCCTCCCAAAGAGCTAGGATGACAGGCATCTTTTCTTGAGTAGAGACCTCACTCGATCGTGGTCTCTTGAAGATTTTGTGAGGTTTTTTTTTTTTTTTTTTTTGCATCGGTGCTGAGACGGGTATGCTTTTTAACTGCCAACGATAGCCTTGTCCTGGCTGGAGAGGGTGGGCAGGGCTCAAATGGCCAGTTCTCCGCCCAGTGGCCAGGGAGGATACGAGGCTCTGAGAGACTCAGGTTGCCAGGGACCCTCACGCAGAGGAGAAGAATGGTTTATGGTGACCACTCGCTGCCTATTACAAACCCGGTGCCGGTTGTCTGAGAACGTGGGGACAGCATTTTGTCAGATCCCTTTTCCGCTCCCGGTTCCCTGATGAAGCAGATGGTGGAGTCCTAGTTAAAATGAAAAGGGACAAAAAAAAGAAAAAGAAAAACACAACAGGCTCGGGGGGCTGGAGGCTTTATTTGACATATCTAAGTGAGTTTCCTTGTTCCCTCGAGTTTGCTCTTCTGCCAGCCCGAGGCCTGTTGCAGGAAGGCACAGGCCAGAGTGGCTCGGGCTGCGGCTGGGGCTGTCGCCTGGGTGGGGGTGGGCGTGGGGGTGGGGAGATGATTAATTCTGGTACTGTGTGCACGGAACAGGAAGCTGGCTTTCCAAGCTCAGGCCTTGACGCTAAAGCACAGACTACGAAAAGCGAGTGATGTGGAGAGAAGGGAGCTCACCTCGAAAAGGGGGGAAGGGGGGCTCGGAACCCGGTCCTCAGCCCCACACCGTGTCTTCCTTTAAGAGCAAGCGCCAGCCGTGCTCGCACCGTGTGGATTCACGCAGTGCGCCGGGACTTTCCTCCTGTTTACTGTTAATTCTGAAACTAGAGATTCTCATCTGCCTCGTATTTTATTTTTTTTTACCACTTTCTCACGGAAAATGTGCAGCTGGCCCCTAGAGACGTTGCCGGGAGGGGTAAAGCCTCGATGTTGAAATAGCAGGTCAGCCTCTGACGTCTGTCGTGTGCCCGGCGTTTGTGTAACCGTCTGTGTGTGTGTCTTTGCCCAGAACTGCATCGCCACGCACGAGTCCAACGGCATCGACATCATCACAGCCCTGATTCTCAATGACATCAACCCCTTGGGAAAGAAGAGGATGGATCTTGTGCTAGAACTGAAGGCAAGTAGGGATTTGGACGCAAAAGGTGGCAGCAGCAGCCCCCGCCTGTGGCAACAAGTCGCTTTTGTGTGTTGTCTCAGCTCAGGGTGGTGACACTCAATATTAAAGCCGGTTCTTTGAAACCGGATGAATCATCCAAGTTTGCAGGTTTTTCGCTGAAATGTGTAGCTTCAGCCTTTCCCTTCCAAAACAAAGGTCTCAGGGCAGGACAGCAGTGTTTCAACCGTTCAGGTCGCCTGGAACGAAGACTCCTCACTCAAAACAGCTGAGAAACAAAAATTCCAACAGCATCCAAGCACGGAAGACTTGGTTTTCTGGAAGGCACAGAGAGGGAGAAATGGGAACTCCATTGTCTCTATGACGTTGGGTATTTTTCCCTCTCCGAGGAAAAAGGGCCAGTTGAAGAATAGTACAACTAAGCCTATCTAGGGCAAAAAATAAATCTATTTTTATTTAATCAAGGGAACACCTTTTTCTGCTCTGTTATTGATTAAGCAGAAGGATGGTTAATAATGTTGGTTTAAAATAAGGAAAATGACACCAAGAATGTGCCTACAGGCCTCTGTGAGTTTCTCTGGACTGGGTACAAATACAGGACGGCAAGTGGCCTATGCAGAAGCCACTGACTTACGGGGACCCGACCCCCACCCCCTGTAACACTCACAGAGCTTTATGGAGTGAACGTAGTGACTTCAAGGTGCTAATAAGCTGCAGCGTTTGCAAGCTAGCCTCTTGGATATGTAAGATGCTACGATACCATTCCAAATGTTGATCTCTTACATATTCCCTCCAGATCATCATCTAATATTTAAGGGGTCCCGAAGGTTCTATCTGTAAGAATCCAAAGAGTCGATTCTAAGAACTGAACTTGGAACCCCATCACATGTCCAAAAGCGTGTTTTGAAACTTGTTCGTCTTACCGAGTGCATTTCCTTTGTCACTGCTCCCGTGTTGGGGCGTGTTGAGATCTGTCTTTGCCCGCACTTGATCATTATGAAGGATTCTAGAACCACAGCGTTTAGCTGAAACCCTGATCTGTATTTATTGCGAGAAAGGGTGGCACAGGAAAAGGACATTGGAGAGGGTGTTAACAGAAACCTACAGGAGTAGCACGGTGATTTTTATGTTTTCTTTAGTATTTAGAATGGAGAGTCTAAATTAATGATTGATTTGGGTGTGCGGTTTGAATGGGTTTTTTTCTTTGCTATTTTTTTTTTTTAACTCACTTTGACAAATTGTGTTTTAGCATCGACTTGAAAACCCTCCAAGCTCCTGTGCCTGGCCACAGTTTATCAGAAAGGACACAATCAGAATTCCATGTGCCACTGTCAGCATCTCAGTGACTTTTTTCAACTAATCTAGTGATCTGTGGATTATTCTAGAAATTCCTGACCTGGGATAACACAGCAACCTGACTCACCTGCTGTGACCTCAGTTTGGGGAGGAAAAAGACCCCTAGAAACAAAAAACAACAACTTTTGCGAGTCCTGCACACAAAGAAGCACACAGGTGATAGGCCCAGGCCCTAGAAATGAGGTCAAGCTGGGAAGTGCGGGGTGTAGACAGGCAACCATGGGGAATGGCACGGGAAGTCATGACAGGGCACACACAGCGTCCTGTGGATCGCTTTCGTAAATTACTATCTGCTGTGCTCATGGCAACATTAGGGGTCATAGGGCAGATAGAAACATTTTAAGACAGGGAGGAATTATCTTTTTTTTTTTTTTTTTTTTTTTGAGACAGGGTCTCACTCTGTTGCCCAGGCTAGAGTGAGTGCCGTGTCAGCCTTGCTCACAGCAACCTCAAACTCCTGGGCTCAAGCAATCCTCCTGCCTCAGCCTCCCAGGTAGCTGGGACTACAGGCGTGCGCCACCATGCCCGGCTCATTTTTGTTTTCTATATATATTAGTTGGCCAATTAATTTCTTTCTATTTTTAGTAGAGACGGGGTCTCGCTCTGGCTCAGGCTGGTGTCAAACTCCTGACCTCGAGCAATCCTCCCGCCTCGGCCTCCCAGAGTGCCGGGATGGCAGGCGTGAGCCACGGCACCCGGCCTGAGGGATTCCCTTTACCACCTGTCTTCTCTGGCCCGAAACTCCACGCCCGCCCTGAAGGCACCATGGGTCTCTCTAGCAGGTTCTTCCTGGCGCTGTCCTCGGGAGGGTGGCAGTGCGCTCATAAGCGCCCATGTCGAAGTCCCCAGTGTCTGCTGAAGCCTGCCCCGTGAACAGCAGGTGTGACACACGCCTGCACAAACACAGGCCTCTCCGCGACCCGAATCAGGCCCGTCACGCGTGTATCTGGGGTCCCGAGCGGCGCGATTCTCTGCCAGGCGCCGGTGGTGGTCTGTGATGTCCGCGACAAGCAGGGCTTGCCCGCGACGGGCACGTGCGCCCGGCCGCCTGAGCAGCCCCTCGACGCGCCCTCTGCCTCTGTTTCCCCACGCAGAACAACGCCTCCAAGCTGCTGCTGGCCATCATGGAAAGCAGGCACGACAGCGAGAATGCCGAGCGCGTCCTCTACAACATGAGGCCCAAGGAGCTGGTGAGCCGGGCCGCCCGAGCGCGTCTGGGGCCGAGCACAGAGGGTCCCCTTCCTTGGCTTTCTAGAACATTCCCCAGATCGGAAGTGTAGAGAACATCTGACTCAGCCCCTTCACCGAGAAGTGGAGGGTCGGATTGAATGCGTGGTGTTTTGTCCTCCGCCTTGAGCATGCACCATGTAGGGAAGCCACCCGCCCCGTCCCCCCTCCCCCGCCCCATTCCCCCTTCCTGTTCCCCCTCCCTGTTCCCCCCTCCTCCTCCCCGTGCCCCCTCCCTCCTCCCCAGGGACAGTGTGCAGAGCGTGGTCAGGGAGCCCAGCAGACCTGAGCTGAAGTCCGTAGTGTTCTGCCTATGATGCTGTGTCACCTTGGGCAGTCACTTGACCTCTCTGAGCCCCATTTTCCTGATCTGTAAAGCGAGGATGACAGCGTGACTGGGGTCGGGGGTCGGGGGTGGCTGCTTTGAAGACTGGATGGGAAGATGCCCGTCAAGTCCTAGCACAGCACCTGGGACACGGCGGGTCAGAGCTTCTCCTCTTCTCGTTCCTCACTGACCGAGGGCGTTTTAGCCGTGTGTTCGTCCGGTGCTGAAAGATCTCGCACCTCTTCTCGAGGCAGGAGTCTGGGCAACAGGAGAGTGGTTTTTTTTGGATGCCAGTGCTTGCTTCTTACAAAAGAAAGCAGGATCCGGTTTACTTCTGAGGGGGGTGCTGTTCACAGTTGGCTGCGACTTGCAGGTTGGGAGTTAGAGCTGCAAACTGCGCGGCTAGCCGCCGTCGGTGACTGTGGCACGGGTGGAGGACAGAACGCTCTGTCTGGACTTCGGCCCGAGCAAATAAACCGTAACTGACGGGCGTAAATGAGGGCACTGAGACATTTCTGCCTCCTGGCGCCCTGAATGCGCTCTTGGGGCCAGGCCGAAGTCCCTTTATGTGTCCTTTAAATACAGTTGAGAGCAGCCCAGCTCTCTGATCTCAGGGTCAGGGAGGTGGCAGTCCTCTGCCAGTTTACACAACAGCTTATGTAACCGAGGGTTACTGGGGCAGTTAGGGTTTGTCCTTCTGGAGTAGGGACAGGATGACTTCGCAGGGACCGCATTCCGGGTCCCACGAACCAAAAATCAGGAACATGCCCCAGCTAGGTCTTAGGACCCTAAACCTAACCCTGATCCTGGCTCCAGACTGGCCTGTGGAGCTAGGGCTAGGGCTAGGGTTGGGTTAGGGTTGGGTTAGGGTTGGGTTAGGGTTAAGGTTAGGACCTGGGCTTAGGAGGTTTTGGAAAACGTCCACACCCAGTGCCGTGGCTGCCACCGGCTCCGGGGTTGCCCCCTTGTGGCTGGCGAGCATCATCCTGGCTTGTGGAAGAGTCGATGGCTTCCTGGAACGCAAACCATTCTAAGAATTCTAACAACAGGAGCGCTCTGATATCCCCTGCACATGCCTGCGTGCCATGCACACGTTCACACACCTGTGTGTGTGCGTCCTGGCCTTCACGTCCTGTCTGTGCAACCTGTTAGCTATTGGGTTTGGCATTAGAGAGGACTGGCAGGAGAACAAGAGTGAGGCTCTTGTTGCAAAGGTGTTTGCAGGGCCTGCGTGGTGTCAGTGCCGACACGCGTGGCCCTCTGCGTGCTTGTCGTTGGATACTGACACTTCAGAGCAGTGGCCCGGCGGCAGTGCAGGAGCCCGAAGTGCCTTCTGAGTCCCCAGAGAGAATGCGTGAGTTTGACAAGTGCTGGCCACGCAGCACTTGGTCCGGGCGCAGTGCCAGGCGGGGCCAGCGGGGTTCAGATAGGAGCGATCCAGCCCCTGCTCCCCAGGAAACCGAGGTGTAGACGGGAGGGGCAAGACGGGTCCAGCAGTGCGTGCTGAGCGCGAGGTGAGCCTCGTGCGTGGGCTCTCAGGGGACAGAGCGAGCCGCTGTGAAGGCCAACGGGCCAAGTTTAAATCCCAGCTGCCCGCTGTGACTTCAGGAATGTCCTTTAACCTCTTTGACTCTGTTTTCCTTAAGGGGGGTAATCTCTCATATCTTCATAAAATGTTCGTGAGCATTTAAGAATGTCAAAGTACCACACCTAGTGCTTGGCACAGAGTAAGTGCTCAGTAGATGATTACCGTTCGTGCTATTATTATTATTTTTAATTATAATTATTATTATTTTTTGAGATAGAGTCTCACTGTGTTGCCAGGGCTAGAGTGCCATGACATCAGCCTAGTTCACAGCAGCCGCCAACTCCTGGGCTCAAGCCATCCTCCCACCTCAGCCTCCCGATTAGCTGGGACTACAGGCATGCGGCACCATGCCCGCCTAAATTTTTTTTCTATATATTTTTAGTTGGCCAATTAATTTCTTTCTATTTATAGTAGAGATGGGGTCTCGCTCTTGCTCAGTCTGGTCTCAAACTCCTGACCTTGAGCGATGCTCCCACCTCGGCCTCCCAGAGTGCTGGGATTCCAAGTGTGAGCCACCATGCCCGGCCCAACATGCTATTGTTTAATATTCTCACGTATAGCAGACCGTGGGGGACAGGGAAAAAAATTCGGAGTCAGAAAATTGTTTCACCCGCTATCTCTAAAAGCTTAGTGGGATTTGTGTTAGTTTTTCCGGAAGTGGCCAGGGGTGGGAGTAGGGAGAGCCGATGGGAGGGAAGGTAGTACAGGTAGGAAAAGTCCGGCTTCTATGGTCCACATTCTATGTGATATTGTGTCATTTCGAGATATTTCTCTAGCCATTGCCTCTTTCTAAAGTAGAAGGGCATGAGCCCGCCGCGAGTTTCCTTGATCATCTCCGCGGAGGTCGATGGGCACCGACTGCCCGTGACAGTGTCCAGAAGGTTCTAGAAGGTGTCCAGGCCTCAGTGGGAAAGGGCGCCGAGCTTGGTGGGTGGTGTCTGCCCTGGGGAGGGAGACAGCCCGCGTGCGTGCGGTCCACCGTCGCCTGGTCTTCCTGGAGACAGGGGCGCTGTTCTTCTGGCCTCCTTGCAGGTGGAGGTGATCAAGAAAGCCTACATGCAGGGGGAGGTGGAGTTCGAGGACGGGGAGAACGGCGAGGACGGAGCTGCCTCCCCCAGGAACGTGGGGCACAACATCTACATTCTGGCCCATCAGGTAGGCCCTGGCCCTGTCCCCAGACCCTCTGTCCGTGGGCCACAGTGCCCAGCCTGGCGGGGCCCTCAGGCGTGGTTCTCCTTCCTTCGAGGCTTTTAACCAGGGCTGTCTGTCCCCGTGGGAAGGTGGCCCGCAGGTGCTTTGGCGACCTGCCCCAGTGCACTGAGTCGTGGGACTTCTCCGTTTCTCTCCCGCGGTAGGGTCGCAGAGCTGGAAACCCCCACGCTTATTTAAATGCGCCCGTCCCCAAGCCAGTGACACGTTTACGACTTTGGAGACAGTTGGAAAGGAGTCTTAGGCTTTGATAAATATTGATGAGTCTCTGTCTATAATCTCAATGCCGTCGCATTTGGAAATCTGTGGGAACCTGCCGTGGCGACTTCCTTCGGTTTCCCTTCTCGGGGATGTGATGGCACTTGGTGTCCTGGCACCGGCGTGTCGCGTTTCGCCATTTCTCTCCCCGAGAGGATGCGTGTTGGAAGAGACTTCCTCTGTCTGGGTCTGGACGTGCGCTGGGCTCTGGCGTGCGGGGCCAGGCGCAACCCTGCAGGGGCTCGGGTTTCCTGTCCCTTTCTCCTCTTGGAAATCTGGGGATGGGAACGAGATGCGGGACGATGGTGGTGTCGGGCCTGAGGTCCCTACTGCTGGCGGAGAATTCCAGACGGTCTCCTGTCTGTCCCCTGTCCCCTCCATGACCGGCGTCCGGCCACTGCAGGTTTGGGCTGGGGGCTCCGTGGGCTGCGCAGAAAACCCAGGTCCTTCCCCTCTCGCTAGTGAGTCGGGATGCCGGCACCTTACACGTGGGCAGGAGCCTTCCAAGCTTTTCTACCAAGGTCCCCAAACAGCTCCTGTGCAAAGCACTCCCTGATGGGCACCGGCGAGCCTCCTGGCACCTTTGCCCTTTGGCTTGCCACTGGTTATTGTGCACTTACGGTTTTTTTGTTTGTTTGTTTTTTGAGACAGAGCCTCACTCTGTTGCCTGGGCTAGAGTGCTGTGGTGTCAGCCTAGCTCACAGCAACCTCAAACTCCTGGGCTCAAGCGATCCTCCTGCCTCAGCCTCCCGAGTAGCTGGGACTACAGGCATGCACCCCCATGCCCGGCTCATTTTTTCTCTATATGTTTTTAGTCGGCCGATTCATTTCTTTCTATCTTTAGTAGAGACGGGGCCTCGCTCTTGCTCAGGCTGGTCTCGAACTCCTGACCTTGAGCAGGGATTGCAGAGTGCTAGGGTTACAAGAGCGAGCCGCCACGCCCGGCCCACGCACTTTTGCTATTCCCAGAGTTAGAAAGCAGCTGGTGTTCTTCCTGTCGAGAAGAGACAGCGAGCCCCTGTCCTTGTGTCCTCGTGTTCTAGCTGGCGCGGCACAACAAGGAGCTGCAGAGCATGCTGAAGCCGGGCGGCCAGGTGGACGGAGACGAGGCGCTGGAGTTCTACGCCAAGCACACGGCGCAGATCGAGGTGAGCGGCGGGAGCCCAGGGCGCGGGCTGGCACGCACTCGTCGGTCTGAGCAGTCAGAGCGCGTGAGCACCTGCTGGGTGCCGAGTATCCCGGGCTGGCCGAGACATGGCCGGACACGCCCACGTGTGTGAGTCCCCTTCGCTGCACATTGTCACTGGGCCTCGGGGACAGGCGGGAAGCCATCGTGAGGTCGCCCAGCAGAGGGGCCCGCTGCAGATTGGAGGGTCGAGGAGCCCGTCCTGAAGACGCGGCACCCGAGCGCAGACTCGGGTGGTGGGGAGAGTCCCAGCGAGGCGGCGGGGCTGAGGGGGCCCGAGGCAGGGGGTCGCTGAGCAGCAGGGAGAGCAGCCCAGGTCTCTCGGGCGGCGTGGGACTCGCCCGGGCCGCTCCCCCGGAGCGGAGGGGGCCGCGGGGAAATGTTCCCCAGGGCGTGTTATGATGCAATCTGTGTCTAAAAAAAAAACAGACGAAAATCACGATGGACCATGAGCGTGGACCTGGCTCTCCTGGGGAAGGGGAGACTCTGACCAGGGCGTTCGAAGATTCCAGAGCAGGCGGTCGGCAGGCGTAGGTTAGAAAGAAGAGAGCCGAAGCCACATGCGTCGCTATTACATTGCGAATTTGGCTCGTTATATTCTCTCAACGAAGCTTTATAATTTTCTCTAGAAACAAAACAAAACAACTTATTCTCTGCAAACTCTGAAATAAGGCTCAGAGGGGTGGTGTCGCTGGTCCGATGACCAGTAACGGAGCTGGGGTGTTAGTCCCGACAGGCCTGGTCCCTGGGCCCACGGGTGCATTTTGTGTGACCGGCGTTGTCTCTTAGCGTCCGCGAGAACGCAGACTTCCATCTGCAGGTTCCGGCAAGTAAGGGATTCGCTGGTGCCTCGTTTTTGCTGCTTAGGAAACGCACAAGTCCAATGTTGGTGGCGGCACAGGGGGTTGGAAGAACTAGCAGGCTCCTTTGGGCCAACGTGAAATGTCCCGAGTGGAGACGTTTCGAGAAGGCGCCCTGACCCGACGTCTCAGGGTCTGGGTGGTGCGTCATGCCACCGATGGCCACCCGTGCCGCGCGTGTGAGCAAACGTCCTCGCTTTCCTGTCGGTGCCTAGAGCCTGGGCTGAAGGCCCGGCGCTGCCCCTGGAGCCTGGAAGACCAGCCTCGGGCGTTGGCGGCCCGACGCCACGGGAGAAGGGAAGCTGGGCTGGCCTCCGGGAGCCCCTGGGCTCGCTGGGGAGAAGGCGGAGGGCCGGGGTGGGGTGGGGGCACGGCCAGCCCGCCGGGAGACTGTTCTCCTGGCTCTCGATTTTAAGTCTGCTAAAAAAAGAAGAATGGTATGTGTAGGTCTTTTTTTTTTTTTTTTGAGACAGAGTCTCACTTTGTTGCTCAGGCTAGAGTGCCGTGGCGTCAGCCTCGCTCACAGCAACCTCAGAGTCCTGAGCTCAAGCGATCCTCCTGCCTCAGCCTCCCGTGTAGCTGGGACTACAGGCATGCACCACCATGCCCGGCTCATTTTTTGTCTATATACTTTTAGTTGGCCAATTAATTTCTTTCTGTTTTATAGTAGAGACGGGGTCTCGCTCTTGCTCAGGCTGGTCTCTGACTCCTGACCTTGAGTGATCCTCCCACCTCGGCCTCCCAGAGTGCTAGGATCACAGGCGTGAGCCACCGCGCCCGGCCTTGTGTATGTCTTAAACGACAGAGAGGAAAGTGGCCAGGCATGGTGTCCCTAGCTCCCAAGTCCTGCTCTTGGCCAGTGGTGCAGCATCCAACTTGACTGGGGAGCTGCATAGATGGCTCTTGAGACGCCTCGTCACGTGTCCCTAGGGGGTGTCTGTGCAGAGCCAGGGACACGGCGTCACTCCCTGGGCGGCCTTGGAGGCTGGAGCTCGCTCCTTGCCAGGAGGCCCCTTGTCTACTCTGCGTCTCCCTCCAGAACCCCGGATGGTTTTCCTTAGGTGGCAGGAAGGATCGACCCCGGCGCCGTGCAGCGGGAGACGGGTCAGTCCCCGCCTGTGCGCGCCACGGTTGCCCGGAGAGCCGGCTGGTGTCGCAGGTTTCAGTCGAGGACCAGAATCAGGGCGGGAGCGAAGCCTCCCGAAGCCCGATCTCTGGTCTAAAAGCCACATCCCTTGGCACTCAGGGAGCCGGGACAGTGTGGGAAGCGGTCCCACTGCAGCGTGACCCGAGTCACCTGCCTTGCAGCACCAGGGGACAAAGGTCCTGGGAGAGTGGAACCAGCTCTTCTTGCAGAGGGCGTTGTCCCCGGGCCTCCCCTGACTCCCCAGCCCTGGGGAGGGAGAAGAGAGAGAGACAGGCCCTGCTGCAACCCACGGCAGAGATTTCGAAATCTCGGCCCGTCAGGACTGTGACACGGTCGGGTGTCCTAGAACTTGAATCGTCCTGACTGGACTACCTCTTCTCTGGAGAAAGGAGCCGTCTAGGAAGGGTATGCAGGGCACCTGCAAGGTGTCCCCACCTGGGCCCAAAAAAGCCAGAGTAAGGGACAATGCGTGCCGTCCCTAAGTTAAGTGGACACATGGTCTCATGTGTCATGTTCTAGATGCTTTGACGAGAGACAGCAGGCTGGCCGGGGTCAGTGGCTCACACTGTCATCCTAGCACTCCGGGAGGCCAAGGCAGGAAGATTGCTCGAGGTCAGGAGTTCAAGACCAGCCTGAGCAAGAGCGAGACCCTTTCTCTACTAAAAAAAGTAGAAAGAAATGAATTGGCCAGCTAAAAATACATATGTAAGAAATGAGCCGGGCATGGTGGCACATGCCGATAGCCCTAGCTACTTGGGAGGCTGAGGCAGGAGGATCGCTTGAGCCCAGGAGTTGGAGGTTGCTGTGAGCTAGGCTGACGCCACGGCACTCTAGCACAGGCAATAGAGTGAGGCTCTGTCTCAGAAAACTGGGTATAAACCAAAGATCTTTTTACAGTTCCTGTGTAGGAAAAATAACCCCATTTTGCTATCTGAGAGAGGGTCTTGAGTGAGATTTCCACCACGGCCTAACTTAGCTGCCATCTCTGCTATGGTCGTCACTAGCCGTGTGCGGATATTTAAATTAAAATCAAATAAAATGAAGCATTCCAGTCCTCAGTTGCGCCAGCCTCGTGTGACTGGTGGCTGTCCTTTTGGACAAGACAGACACGGAATCATTGCATCATTTCAGAAAGTTCCAGCCTCATGTGACTCTTCACCGACAGCACAGAGTAAACCGTCCCAGGTAAAAATCGGTCGCATTGAAATGAATGGGTCTGAGGTTAGAAAAATACTCTGCCATGCTTCCTAAAACTGTCTTTTTATATAAATCTAAGAGACGTAAAAGACCCAGTTTGGGATTATATATATATTTTTTAATGTTATTTTTTTTTTTTTTTTGAGACAGAGTCTCACTCTGTTGCCCAGGCTAGAGTGAGTGCCGTGGCATCGGCCTAGCTCACAGCAACCTCCAACTCCTGGGCTCAAGCGATCCTCCTGCTTCAGCCTCCCTAGTAACTGGGACTATAGGCATGCGCCACCATGCCTGGCTAGTTTTTTCTTTATGTATTTTTAGTTGGTCGATTAATTTCTTTCTATTTTTAGTAGAGACGGGGTCTCGCTCTTGCTCAGGCTGGTTTCAAACTCCTGACCTCGAGCGATCCTCCTGCCTCAGCCTCCCAGAGTGCTAGGGTGACAGGCGTTAGCCACTGCGCCTGGCCCAGTCTGGGGTTATAGGGTGAGAGAAGGTCGTCTCGTGCTTGATCGTGAACGCTGAGTCCACCCAACAGCACATAGTCTCGCCTCTGAGGAGGAGGTTTGGAGGCGATGCTGACTCTCGTGCGTGCCCTCCGCAGATCGTCAGGCTGGACCGGACGATGGAGCAGATCGTCTTCCCCGTGCCCAGCATCTGCGAGTTTCTCACCAAGGAGTCCAAGCTGCGGATCTACTACACCACGGAGAGGGACGAGCAAGGCAGCAAGATCAACGACTTCTTCCTGCGCTCCGAGGACCTCTTCAACGAGATGAACTGGCAGAAGAAGCTGAGAGGTGGGTCAGGCGCCAAGGCGAGACCGGAGCCCGGCTCTCGGCCTCACAAGCCCGGCCTTGCTGGCGCTCGTCCCGAGGCTGGTGTCGGTGGTGGTGGTGCGCACCGCCGCCCCGGGAGGTCCCGGACACTTCCGAGGCTCATCGCCAGGCTCCTGCGTGCAGCCGCTGCCCCGAAAGGCCCTCCTCCTGGCAGCGTTTGGCTTGACTGGGAGCTGCCTAGGTGTCATGCAGTCATTCACTTATGAATGAATGAACGAATGTATGTATGTATGTATGTCATAGTCATGTGTGTATGTATGTATGTGTGTATGTCATAGTCTCACTCTGTTGCCCGGGCTAGAGTGAGTGCCGTGGCGTCAGCCTCGCTCATAGCAGCCTCCAACTCCCGGGCTTCAGCGATCCTCCTGCCTCAGCCTCCCAAGTAGCTGGGACGACAGGCATGCACTACCATGCCCGGCTCACTTTTTCTCTATATATATTTTTAGTTGGCCAATTAATTTCTTTTCTATTTTTACTAGAGACGGGGTCTCGCTCTTGCTCAGGCTGGTCTCGAACTCCTGACCTTGAGCGAATCACCCGCCTCGGCCTCCCAGAGTGCTAGGATGACAGGCGTAAGCCACTGCGCCCCGTCACCCTAGATGACTTTTAAGAGGCCTCTTTTTGCCATCTCTATGTAGACAATAAAAGGAAGGAGAGAGAACAGGAAAGGGCCCTTGGGCTCACAGGAGGGTTCGCTTGAGCAGGAAGTGCGGACACGTGGTGGCTCATGGACCGGCACCTGCTTCGGAGCCCCCGCGTGTCCCTTTTCGCAGGCAGTTGCACTGCAGACCCTAGGTCACTGCACAGGCTGGGGGTTGTGCCACGTGAGAGGCGTCGTGGCTCACCGGCGAGTCCCGTTGCGAAACCCAGCCAGCCGGGTGGAAATTACTCATGTGGGCAGGTTTACAGGGCTTCCCCGGGCGGCTCCCCTGCTCCTGGTTTCCATCGGGGTTTTAATGGGATCCTCCAGTCCCGGCAGTGCGCTTGGCACCGGCTGCGTAGACCGACTTAAAAAGGATCGGGCTTTATTTCTATCTGTGAGTCAGGAGCCAGGTTTTCTTTTATTTGAAACCCTGGATCCGAGCCACAATGGATGATGTCTGGAGCTCTCTCTGTGGGGCGGGGCTGGATGAGAGCTGGGTTGGAGGTCAGCTTCTGGAAGCTTCTGTCCTTTCCCCAATTCCCTGCCAGTCCGAGCAGGGGCAGACCTGGCTTCCTCACTGTGCGTTTCTTCTTGCCTTTCCTCCCTGCCTCCTCCCTGCAGCCCCAGATTGGGCTGGTGGCAGAGAGGGGTGTGCGAGCGGGTTTGCCAAAAGGCCTGTCCCCTCCCCTTCCCACCATTGCTGCATTCTCGACCCTCTCCAAGGGCCGCCCCCGCGCCCAGCGCTCTCAAACACTGTGAGCTGTCCGGCCCCGCCAGACCCTCCCCTCGCCCAGCTCCGTGTCTGGTCCCTGACCTCGGGGCCAGGGGCTCTTGAGCAGGCCGGAGTGCCTGGCTCCCCCGGTGGGGACCTAGGGGACCCAGTGTCGGGGTGTCCCCAGAGCCTGCTGTGGCTCCTCTAAGACCCTTCCAGCTCAGGCATCGTGGAGACTTTCACACCTAGTCGGCACCGAGCTCGGACAGTAAGAGCAAAAACGGTCCCCCATCCACAAAAGCAGGGTAGCCGTCGGCCCGTTCATCCTCCTGTTTGCAGCTGTTGTCTTACGCAGGGAGAGAATTCGCTGGTGGCTTTTGCCGTTCACTGGGGCGTTCTGTGATTCCAGCATTAGGCGATAACCCCGAGTGCACCTGTCCAGACTCCCGGGATAGCTACTAAACTGTCGTTTTACCCCCGTCAGTCCGTATGTGTCTACGAGCCCGGTGAGCACAGTCATCCTTCAGGACAGTGTTACCAAGTGTTCATATGTCGTGTGTGTATTCTGTGGGCTGTCCCAAAGGCTTGTGAACCAACAAAAAGGTTGTCCCCTTTCCTGGTGAGCAGAGATCTCCCCTTTTCCCTCTTGATGAGCTGTCATCGGCAGTCTAGGTAGCAGGAGTCCCTCCGCCCCAGGAGTGGGGGTCTCATTCCAATCTGCTTCTGCCACCCACGGGCTCTGTGGCCCTGGGACAAATGACTCTCCCCCAGGCCCTCACCTAGAAAGTGGGGAATGACGGTAACCTGATTGATTTATTCCAGCGTGGCCGTCTCATCGTTCTAAGACATACTACCCTGTAGCTAATACTTTCCCCATATTATTTCAGCCTTTTCTTTTTTTAGGGAAAAAAAACAGTTTTTGTTTCAGGAAACCTTAAGCACCACTGTAGTTGTCAACTGAAAGATTTTAATTGGCTTCAGAGCTATCTGCTGGAAAGAGAGAAATGGAAAATAATAACTTGAATTAAACATGATTTGCATCTTTAGGGAGGGGAGGAACGGACTCGTTAGAAGTGCAACTCAAATGAAATGAAATTTTTCCCTCTAAGTAGCTTATTTCTCTTCTGATAAGTCTGCAGGAAGAGATGTTTTTCCTGGCTGGTTCATGTAGTGGCTTTATCTTTTCCTGGGTATCACAGAGGGTCATCGGTCCGCGGTAAACGTGTCGCTGGGACTAAGACTCAGGGTAGGGGCCGAGAGGCAGGCTGCTGCTTCGCGTTTTCCTCTGTGCAAGGTTGACAGCCCCAGTCGCCCTGCTCTTCGTAAACGCTCTTCCCTGTCTTGTTTCCACAACACTGGGCTAGGAGAGCCAGGAGAGAGTGAGAGGGGAAACCGAGGCAGAGTTGGATGTGGCGAGACTCTCTTGCTTGTGGTTTTCCCTTATGGTTTTCACGCCCGTCAGCACACAGGGAGGCCAAGCCATCCGGCAAGGCTCAGTTCCTTTGAAACAAACAAACAAACAAAAACCAGGCACAAATGTTCCCAAGAAATGCCCTGTTTTGCAGTCGCTTAAGTTGCCGTGTTTGCGGGATCGTGGCATTCCACCTGCAGGGCAGCAGGTGTACCGGTCCGGCCAACTTTTAGCCCCTCGCAAGCTGAAACCATGCTCGCAGGTACAGTGGGATTCAGCCACGTGTGGGCTGTGAGTGCTTCCTGCGGGACGTGTCGCCCGCGGTGGGCAGCCAGCACAGGCTCGCCTTTGAGCGGCTGTCACGCCGCCCAGCCGATTGTGACCAGAGCTGTCATCAAACGCTGGCACACGGTGGAAGCGTTTGGGAAAGGGAGGCCTGCCAGGAAAGGCGGGGTCTGAATTGCATCTAGAAGGGTCGGTAGGACCTGGAACGACGCAGCCTGAGCCACTGGAGGGAACGGGCAGATGTACTGGCTCCCTATTGCTGCTGTGGCAAATTGCCACCAAGTTTGACGCTGGTGACAACATAAATTAGTCATCTTACGGTTCTGGGGATGAGAAGTCTGAAAAGTTTCTTCCTGGGCTGGAATCAAGGCGTCGACAGGGCTGTGTTCGTTCTGAAGGCACCAGCCTCCCCCAGCTTCTGGAGGCTGCCTGCGTTCCTGGGCCCTGGCCTCTTCCTCTGCCCTGATGGCCAGCAGCGTCCCACAGAGCTGTTCCCAGTCTCGTCACTCTCGCGCTGACTCTCCTTCCTCCCTCTTTTTTTTTTTTTTTTTTTTTTGAGACTGAGTCTCACTCTCTTGCCTGGGCTAGAGTGAGTGCCGTGGCATCAGCCTCGCTCACAGCAACCTCAAACTCCTGGGCTCAAGCCATCCTCCTGCCTCAGCCTCCCGAGTAGCTGGGACTACAGGCATGCGCCACCATGCCTGGCTAATTTTTTCTATTTTTAGTTGTTTGGCTAATTTCTTTCTATTTATAGTGGAGACAAGATCTCGCTCTTGCTCAGGCTGGTCTCAAACACCTGAGCTCAAGCAATCCTCCTGCCTCGGCCTCCCAGAGTACTAGGATTACAGGTGTGAGGCCAACCTCTCTCTTTCATTTATAAGGACTCTCATGGTTATAGCAGGCCCTCCCAGGTAATCTAAAATCATCTCCCCATCTCAGGATCCTGAACTTAATCACGCCTGCAAAGTCCCTTTTGCCATGCAAGGTGACACATCCACAGGTTCCAAGGATTCGAATGTGGCCTCTTTGGAGGATCCATTATTTTGCCAACCACAGAAGGCAGGATGGTTGCTTTCTGTTGCCGTGTTCACAAGTTACTCCAGCACGTAATGGCTTAATAACCCTTTGCGCTCGCTTGCTTTTTCCTCTTGCTGCTACCGATGCTCACCATGTCAAGTCACACTCAGCATCCGAGTGCAGAGGGTTAAAAAACAATAAATGTTTCGTTTTCTCACAGTTTCTCAAGGTCAGGAATCTGGGAGTGGCTTAGCTGGGTGGCCCTGGCTGGGGGCCTTTTGTTGGGTCGCAGGCAGGGTGCCAGGCAGAGGTGCCTCCGTGTGAGGGCTAGAGTGGGCCTGGAGGCCCCCACGTCTTAGCGCTCTGGCTCGGCCCTTAGCAGATCTCAGTTCCTGTCCCCAGGGACCTCCCCGCAGCTCTGCTTGGGTGTCCTCCCCGCACGGCAGTTTTTGTTTGCTGATGGGTGCAGGAGAGCGAGCCAGGAGGACGCCCCTTGCTTCCGCCACCTGGTCTCGCAAGGCACACAGCCGTGGTTTCGCTCCGCTTGTCACTTGTTGAAGCCGATCCCGCGGTCCAGTGGCATTCCAGAGGCAGGGAATTACCCGCACCGCAGGAAGGGAGCAGCAGCGCAGAACTGGCGAACGTATTTTTGCGTCTCCTCGGAGGGTGTGCATAGGGGCCAGAGGGAGTACGGGGTGCGCTCGGGGGACGCCGCCAGCCAGGGACGCAGCGTCTTGGGAAGGGGCGTGGGAGAGGAGGCTGGAAGGGTTAGATCGGGACGCAGTTCCAGGAACCACAGGAGATGAAAGGTACTGCATGTCGAGGTGGGTCTCTACGTGTCGTCTTGCAACTGGATAAATACCCAGTTGACTTGGCAGACTGCACGTTCACGTTCAGAATGACGCTACCATTTTAGTGGCACGTTAGCCTTGTTTAGTTGTGAGCTCTGTGCCGGCGTGGAAGACCGTTCATCATTGTGATCGTGTGAAAGTATCCCGCGGTGCATGTGCTCACATCCCATACTGAGGGCTCCCTGAGAAGAGCGTGCTGGCTCTTGTAGACCGTCGCCGAGCTTTTGCCATTTCCTTCTTTTTATTACTCGCCATCCCCCTCCCCCAGCTTGTTAGCATGAGCTTTGTTTTTTGTTTTTTGTTTTTTTTTTTTTTTTGAGACACAGTCTTGCTTTGTTGCCCAGGCTAGAGTGAGTGCCGTGGTGTCAGCCTCGCTCACAGCAACCTCAGACTCCTGGGCTCAAGCGATCCTCCTGCCTCAGCCTCCCAAGTAACTGGGACCACAGGCATGCACCACCATGCCCGGCTCATTTTTTCTATATGTATTTTTAGTTGGCCAATGAATTTCTTTCTATTTTTAGTAGAGACGAGTCTCGCTCTTGCTCAGACTGGTCTCCAACTCCTGACCTTGAACAACCCTCCCCCCTCGCCCTCCCAGAGTGCTAGGATGACAGGCGAGAGCCACCGCGCCCGGCCAGCGTGAGCTTTGCGTGCGTGAGCTGGAGAAGATGTCAGACCTTCCCACGTGCTCCTCACTCAGCTTCAGCCGTTGCCAGCTCTCTGCCATTCATCTCTCCGTCCTCTTCTGGACTTTTCCTATCCAGATCAGAAATGGGCTTCGATCCCAGAAGAAGCACCAGCAAGCGTGTGTTATTTCTAGAGCAGATAAACGTCTCGCCTTAAATTTGCTTCAGCAATTAACTCACAAAAAAGTAAACTGGTACCTGGTGGTTGACCGGATCCTGATCGGCTCCTCTCATGAATTATGACACAAGTCACTTCTCTTTTTTTTTTTTTTTTTTTTAAGACAGAGTCTCACTCTGCTGCCCAGGCTAGAGTGAGTGCTGTGGCGTCAGCCTAGCTCACAGCAACCTCCAACTCCTGGACTCAAGCGATCCTGCTGCCTCAGGCTCCCGAGTAGCTGAGCGGGACAGTAGGCACGTACCACCATGCCTAGCTAATTTTTTTCTATTTTTAGTTGTCTGGCTAATTTTTTTTTTATTTATAGTAGAGACGGGGTCTCGCTCTTGCTCAGGCTGGTCTGGAACTCCTGACCTCGAGCGATCCTCCTGCCTCGGCCTCCCAGAGTGTGGGATAACAGGCGTGAGCCACGGCGCCCGGCCTGTCACTTATCTTTATCCCTGTCCTGGCCCCAGAGGATCACTGACCTGGCTAGTGTGATCACGACAGCTTCCCCCCACCCTTTCTTGTGCCTCAGTTTACCTCGTTTGTACAAGGAGGGATTTTAAAGTTGGATGACTGCTCTTACAGCTCTTAAACTCCATAGTTCAGAAGCAGTTGCCTGTTACCAAGCGCAGACATGATAGGAGCAATTATTAAATTACCCCGGGCTCTGTTTAATTGCGCTGTAATTTTATTTGGATGGAAGCTCCCAGGGGCTTGGCTGCTGCCACAAGCATGATTACAGGGCCACTGGATATGTCACTGGCTGCTGTCCCAAAGTGAAATGATGACTTCATTGGGAGAGAGAAATACTCGATAGAGATCCACTCTCACGTGCCAGAGGCTTCTCTCCGGAGGGAGACGCTGTTCACTGAGACCGTCTTTTGGAAACTTTGCCTCCGGCGTGGACACTGAAATTGTTCCCTCCACGTCTGTTCTCTGAGCGTTATCCGGAGTGTCAGGCACCCCGAAAAAGAGTTTGGGGAAAAGGAGGTGGCACTGCAGCCAGGCGTGGCCGCAGGCTTGCTGCTCCAAGGCTGAGACGCCCAGCCAGCGTGGGGTCACCTGCAGGAAACAGCAGGCGAAGGTGGCAGCTGTGCCCAGGTGCCTCTCACCCCTTCGTGATGGCTTCGGTGCCTCAGGCTTTCTCTGCCGTTGCCTTTGGAGCTGGTCGCTCCGCCCCCGGCCACACAGTCTGCGACTCGCACTCACGGGTCCACGCGTCCCCAAGAAGGGTCATCAGGCTTCAGGGAAATAGCAGGTGACTCGATGTCGGGAAAGGGATCGTCGTCTCGCTTTTAGGTGCAAGTTGGCGGAGCACTGCGAGCAAGGGAGGAGTGTGGGCCCCGCCGGGCCAGCCTCCCCACACTCTAATTTATTTATTTATGTATTTAATTTTTCATCTTATTTTTTTCTTTTATGTCTTTCATCTATGATTGTAAATTAATGGCAGAAAACTCCCCACTCTTAAAAAGCTAATTGAGGCCTGGCGCGGTGGCTCACGCCTGTAATCCTAGCACTCTGGGAGGCCGAGGTGGGCGGATCGTTTGAGCTCAGGAGTTCGAGACCAGCCTGAGCAAGAGCGAGACCCCATCTCTACTATAAATAGAAAGAAATTAATTGGCCAACTAAAAATATATAGAAAAAGTGAGCCAGGCGCGGTGGCACATGCCTGTAGTCCCAGCTACTCGGGAGGCTGAGGCAGGAGGATCGCTTGAGTCCAGGAGTTTGAGGTTGCTGTGAGCGAGGCTGATGCCACGGCACTCACTCCAGCCTGGGCAACAAAGTGACCAGACTCTGTCTGAAAAAAAAAAAAAAAAGGTACTAGAATCCTTAGGGTCTCTCTGGGCATCTCATGTGGCCCTGGAGCCCTTATGGGGGGACGGAGGGCTCGGTGCGACCCCAGGTTCTGCAGCGGGTGGTGCCGACTCCCGCTCTTCTCCCTGGTCCCCCGACACATCTTCCGTCCCAGTAAGTAAACGGAAACAACCCAGTCTGGTGTCATCATGTGCCGAGTTCTCAACCCGAGATCGTTGTGACAGTCGGGGTAGAGGCTGGGAACACAGGTGGGCCTGCGGGGGAGGGGTGCGTGCGCGCGCTGTGCTGCCGTCCCAGCGGCACAGCGGGGTCCCGGCCTCACTCGGCCCGTCTCTGTCCGCAGCCCAGCCCGTGCTGTACTGGTGCGCCCGGAACATGTCCGTCTGGAGCAGCATCTCCTTCAACCTGGCCGTGCTGATGAACCTGCTCGTGGCCTTCTTCTACCCGTTTAAAGGAGTCCGAGGAGGTACCCGTGTCTTTCATGTCAAGGAAACTGCTAGAAGCAGCCAGCAGGGAGGCTGTGACTTCCCTGCAAGTCCTGGTGCCATGTTTAGGGCCCCGTCCTCCATTCTCCAGCAAGATGAGGCTGTCGCCGCTGCCACACGTTTAGCGTGGAATCTCACTTAACGTAATTTAAATGCTGGCCGGGCACAGTGACTCCCGCCTGTGATCCTGCCACCCTGGGAGGCCAGGCGGGAGGATCGCTCAAGGTCAGGAGTTCGAAACCAGCCTGAGCAAAAGCGAGACCCCGTCTCTACTAGAAATAGAAATAAATTAATTGGCCAACTAAAAACAGAGAGAGAGAAAAAATTAGCTGGGCATGGTGGCGCATGCCTGTAGTCCCAGCTACTCGGGAGGCTGAGGCAGGACGATCCCTTGAGCCCAGGAATTTGAGGTTGCCGTGAGCGAGGCTGACGCCACAACACTCTAGCCCAGGCAACAGAGCAAGACTCTGTCTCAAAAAATGAAAAGAGTAAATTTAAGGACCAATTTGAAAGTGATGACATGTTGTATAATGCTTCTATATCTAACTCACCCATTTGAGAAGTTTTTCTCTTTGCACTTAGGTAGCATTGAAGGCGCCATTTAAATGATTTTTTTCCCCCAAAAGCAGAACATTTAGTTCCTAAACACAAGTCCAGGGTTTGTTTGGTTTTTTTTCTTCACATGCCATGTCAGGAAACTTGAGTGTCCACATCTCAAAAGATCGGACAGGCGCACAGGGCTGCAGAGTTTCCTCCGAGGGGCCGTCCACATTAACCAGGCTGCCAGTCGGCAGCGGTGCAGGCGGTGAAGGGGTCAGGGAGGAGCTCGTGGGCTGTGACAGGCCCGGGTCTCCTCCCACCCCGGAGAAGTCGCCACAGCAGATCATTCAGCCAGTACCTTGGGTGTGTTTTCATGTACCCTCTGTTTCCTTAAAAATATTTCAAATACAGGCCGGGCGCGGTGGCTCATGCCTGTCATCCTAGCACTCTGGGAGGCTGAGGCGGGAGGATGGCTTGAGCCCAGGAGTGTGAGGTTGCTGTAAGCTAGGCTGATGCCATGGCACTCACTCTAGCCTGGGCAACAAAGCGAGACTGTGTCTCAAAAAAAAAAAAAATATTTCAAATAGATTTCTATTATTGGCCTTGTCCATTTTTTCGCTGGTCACGTGTTGCATGCCGCATTCAGGCCAGTGTCTGGGGACAGGGTGTTGACAGCCCCCTGCCCTTCAGCGATAAGCCTCACGTGGTGGAATTCCTGGACTTGAGAAGTCCAGAGACTTGGTGTCTGTGGCGGGCTCCTGCCACTCATTTGCCATGTGACTCTGGGCAGGCCACCTCAGTGAGTCCTTGCTATGTTCCATATTAAGAAATACTTCTTCCTCCTTCAGATTCTTAAGTTAAAAAAAAAAAGAAAACAAAGAATTTAAAAAATAAAAAAATAAAATATAATAATAATGAAGAAATGCTTCAGTTGAGCCCGTGGTTGTGAAACTTTGGCCTGGCTTCAGAAAGTCCCATAGCATTCAGGGGAAATAGTTGCCAACCTATTCAGGATCTGGTCTCATCAAAGTTTGAGACCCACTGGATGAAATGATTGTTCGGGATCCTTCCAACTTTAAAACAGTGCGTTCTGAATGTGGCATCAACTCTGGCTGATCTGTAGGAGTCAAGACTTCCTGTTTCGGAATTACGGGTTTCAGAAATTCATGCTGATAGACTAAACTGAAAGCATAATTAGATCTTTTGGGAGGGAAGAGAAGTTGATCTGTCCTACAGAAACCTTTTCCCTTATAATAGAGACTGAAATCACCTCAAACACATAAATTCACTCTTAGAAGGATTGTTTTTTTCCTTTCGTAAGATGTGTTGAGGGCATTTTCTGGACTCAGTGCTAACCACCTTCAGGAGAAGGGTTGTATTAACCCTGTGTAGAAACAAGATCTGGTTTGTTGACCTGAAAGTATTTAAGATCAGTATTTGTTAGGATTTGTTGCATACTAAAAACAGGATTTCCAAAATGTCACTCTTGAATGTGTATAATGACCGTGTCATGTGTGTAGATGTGGTTCTGTGGCTTACAAGATTTGTGGCTACCAAGAACACCAGTGGCCTTAAAAGCTCCTTTTCAGAAGTATCATTTCTTCCCCCTTTGTTTCAGAACTGATGAGTCATGCAGTCTTTCAAAAGCATGAAAATTGGGCAGCTTCAGATTGCTTACTGGGAAGAACCCAAATGTCCATTAATTATTGAGTAGATAAATAAATTGTTATCTATCCATACTGTGGAATACTCAGCAATAAGAAGAATAAAATACCAGTACACCCAACAACCTGGATGAATCTTTAAAACTGTCTAGGTATAGCATGCCATGATAACTAAAACAACTTTTAAAACTTTTTTATTATTGAAATTTTCGAATATACACACAAGTAGAAAGAACAGTGTAATGAACTGCCATGTACCTATCAGCCCAACTTTAGCAATTAACATTTTGCCTATCTTGTTTCATTTATCCCCCTGCTGCATTTTTTGAAACATTTTAAATAAGACTAGGCATCTTGGTTTTTTGTCCATAAATATTTCAGTGTGCATCCCTAACTTATAAGGACATTTTAAAATATGTATAATCATCATGCCATTATCATATCTAACAAAACTAACAGCAAATCCTGTAATAGTCTGTCCAAATTCAGATTTCTCCAACTGTCTCAAAGATGTCCTTCTAAAGTTGGTTTTTTGGAATCTAGCACTATTTTTTAACACCACTCTTATAAAGGGGAGCCAGCATTTTTCACTGATCTCTTCAGGATTTGGGTACTTAACGTTGTACTGGTCACATTTATTATACTGAGATCATCTTAAGAGTCTTTTTTTTTTTTAATTTCAGCATATTATTGGGGTACAAATGTTAAGGTTACCTATATTGCCCATGCCCCTCCTCCCCCCTCGAGTCAGAGCTTCAAGTGTGACCATCCCCCAAATGGTGCCCATCTCACTCATTATGTTTGTATATGCCCATCCCCTCCTCACCCCTCCCCCCTGCCCGACACCCGATAAATGTTATTCCTATATGTCCACTTAGGTGTTGATCCGTTAATACCAATTTGTTGGTGAGTACATGTGGTGCTTGTTTTTGGGATACTTCACTTAGAATGGGTTCCAGCTCTATCCAGGAAAATACAAGAGGTGCTATTTCACCGTTGTTTCTTAAAGCTGAGTAGTACTCCATGATATACATATACCACATATTATTAATCCACTTAAGAGGCAGTTTAAAATGGTGATTAAGCACTCAAGAAAATGAAAAACAAGCCATAGACAGGGAGAAAATATTTGCAAAACATATATCTGATAGAAGGCTTATATCCAGAATATTCAAAATACTCTTACAACTCAATAATAAAAACACAATTAAAACAATGGGGAAAATATTTGATCACATACTTCACAAAAGAAGATGTACACATGGCCAATAAGCACATGAAAAGATATTCAGCGTCACTTGTTGTCAGGGACATATTAAAACCACAACAACATACCACCACGAACCTTCTAGAATGGCTCAATTAAAAAAGACTAATAGTCCCAAGTATTGGAGGTGAGTGCAGCAAACGGAGGTCTCATGTTCTGCTGGGGTTAAGACGGTATGGTACGGTCACTGTGGAAAACAGTGTGGCAATGTCTTACAAAGTTAAACAGATACTTAGTATCCAACAATGTACTTCCATGTGTTTGTCCAAGAGATGAAAACACGTTCACTCCAAGAAGTGTACTTGAATGCTCCTGGTAGCATTATTTGTAATAGCTCCAAACTGGAAGGAACACAAATGTCCATTAATTGTTTTTTTTGTTTTGTTTTGTTTTGTTTTTGAGACAGAGTCTGGCTTTGTTGCCCAGGCTAGAGTGAGTGCTGTGGCGTCAGCCTCGCTCACAGCAACTCAAACTCCTGGGCTCAGGCGATCATCCTGCCTCAGCCTCCTTAGTAGCTGGGACTACAGGCATGCGCCACCATGCTGGCTAATTTTTTTTTCTATATATATTTTTAGTTGGCCAATAATTTCTTTCTATTTATACTAGAGACGGGGTCTCACGCTTGCTCAGGCTGTTTTTGAACTCGACCACGAGCAATCCTCCCGCCTCGGCCTCCCAGAGTGCTAGGATGACAGGCATGAGCCACCGTGCCCGGCCAATGTCCATTAATTGTCGAATGGATAAATAACGGTAGTATATCCATATTGTAGAATACTCACACAGTAAAAGAATAAAATATCAATACACACAATAACTTGGATGAATCTTAAAAACTTGCTAGGAAAAAGAAGTCAAACACAAAAGACTACCTACTAGTATGATTACTTTTTCTATTTTTATGAAATTCTATAAAGTAAAAAACTATAGTGACAAATCAGATCAGTGGTAGCCTGGGTTAGGAGTAGGGCAAGACATCACCTGCAAAGAGGCACAAGAAAACTTTCTTTTTCTTTTTCTTTTTCTTTTTTTGAGACAGAGCCTTGCTCTGTTGCCTGGGCTGGATGGAGTATAGTGGCGTCATCATAGCTCACAGCAACCTCAAACTCCTGGACTCAAGAGATACCCCTGCCTGTTTCCCAAGTAGCTGGGATTACAGGCACATGCCACCATGCCTGGCTAAGTCTTTTATTTTTTGTAGAGATGGGGTCTCAGTATGTTGCTCAAGCTGGCCTCAAACTCCTGGCCTCCAGCGATCCTCCACCTCAGCCTCCGGAAATGATTACAGGAATGAGTTAGCATGCCGGGCCTCAAGGAAATGTGTTAGGTTGGCAGAAATGTTCTGCATCTTGGTTGCAGTGATAGTCACACTTGGAGGTTACACGACTATATGAACTGCATAAGATTCACCAAATTTTACACTTACAATGATGCATGGATTGTTTTTTTTTTTTGAGACAGAGTCTCATTTTTGTTGCCCGGGCTAGAGTGCCGTGGCGTCAGCCTCACTCACAGCAACCTCAGACTCCTGGGCTCTAGCGATCCTCCTGCCTCAGCCTCCCGAGTAGCTGGGACTACAGGCATGCGCCACCATGCCTGGCTCATTTTTTCTATATATATATATCTTAGTTGGCCAATTAATTTCTTTCTATTTATAGTAGAGACGGGGTCTCGCTCTTGCTCAGGCTGGTCTCCAACTCCTGACCTTGAGCCTAGGCCTCCCAGAGTGCTAAAGTAACAGATGTGAGCCACCACGCCCGGCCTAGATTATTTTTTTAATGGGGGTTAAGGACCATCTACCTCAGAGGCAGGCAGTCTCCAGCTGTTCTCTTTGTCACTTTGGGCAAGACGTGAAACTCAAGACTCAGTTTCCTCTAGAGTAAGATGAAGGTAGTAGTACCCATCTCCTAGGGCGGCTGAGAGGATTCGTAAATGATAACCAGCGTACAGGGCTTTTTTTTTTTTTTTTTTTTGAGACAGAGTCTCGCTTTGTTGCCCAGGCTAGAGTGAGTGTCGTGGCGTCAGCCTCGCTCACAGCAACCTCAAACTCCTGGGCTCAAGCAATCCTCCTGCCTCAGCCTCCTGAGTAGTTGGGACTACAGGCATGCGCCACCATGCCCGGCTCATTTTTTGTATCTATTTCTAGTTGGCCAATTAATTTCTTTGTATTTACAGTAGAGACGGGGTCTCGCTCTTGCTCAGGCTGGTTTCGAACTCCTGACCTCGAGCGATCCTCCCGCCTCAGCCTCCCAGAGTGCTGGGCTTTAATGCCCTGCCTGATGGCTGTTAATTGCTCACAAAGCGACAGTTGTGCATATTCACTTCTTGAATTTCTGAAAAGCTTCTCTCTGTGCCCAGTTCTAATCTGATTATTTCCTTTTGAAGACGACCGAGGGGAAGAGGTAAGTGGCTGGGCTTAGGGCAAGTTTTCAAGGGAAAACACGCATCGACAGGCGTGGACAGGATGAAGTAGAGCAGTCTAGGAGTTGGTCACCTGCAAAGGTGTCTGTTCCTGGGTGGCGCTGCGGTACCAGCCGTTAGGGAGAAGTGAAACTCCTTTATGTAAGTGGCCTTCATCCTGTAGTGCTGCTTGTTTACATTCGAAGGAGCCTCAAAATGTGACAGCATTCGAAATAGGGTTGTTTTTTTTTTAATGAGTGTTTTACAGAACTGTATTTTTAGCCGTGTTGGCTCACGTTGCATAACCGAGCCGTCTCGTGGGACACTCTAAATAGAACTTGCAATAGCAAGAGATGACAAAAACTGGTAGAAGCTCTTTGACTGCAAGGATAATCTAACTGCAGGATGCTGCTCCTGATACGGAAGTCGCCTGCCTCCTTTTCTTGAAGCAGTCTGATTCAGGGCCCCTGCAGTTTTCCTTTGCGTACTTTTATTTTTTTATTATTTATTTATTTATTTATTTATTTATTTATTTTTTGAGACAGAGTCTCACTCTGTTGCCCGGGCGTCAGCCTAGCTCACAGCAACCTCCAACTCCTGGGCTCAAGCGATCCTCCTGCCTCAGCCTCCCGAGTAGCTGGGACTACAGGCATGCGCCACCATGCCCGGCTCATTTTTTTCTTTTCTCTATATATTTTTTAGTTGGCCCATTCATTCCTTTCTATTTTTTAGTAGAGACGGGGTCTCACTCTTGCTCAGGCTGGTCTTAAACTCCCGAGCTCAAGCGATCCTCCTGCCTTGGCCTCCCAGAGTGCTAGGATTACGGCTTTGCATCTTTTTAATAGAAAACCAAGTTCAGGCTTCCAGTTTACCTTCCCTGAGAGCGAAGCGTGGCACACATATGATTGTTATTTCTCGAACAAGCATTTGGCAAGCGCCTACTGGGCAGCCCGGGTGCTTCTCTCAGGGGAGGTAGAGTCTGGTGAGAGAGACACACACACACAGGGAAACTGACGACTAGAAAATGGTACCCTACAGGGTGACCAGAAGGTGCGGGGGACACGGAGAAGGAGGGGTCACCTGGCTTGTTGGGAGGAGGAAGGGGGAAGGAGAGACTTTATAGAAGAGGTCGTATCTAGCACCTAAGGTGAAATACGAGGCGAGAAGAATTTTCCAGGCTGAAGAAACAGGTGCAAAGGCTCGGGGGTCAGAAAAAACCCTGCTCTGTTTAACCCTAAGAAAAGATCACAGGGAGGCAAAAAAAGACAAAAATAAAAAAGAAAGAATGAAATTTTTAAAAAAAGAATTACAAAACAAAAAGAAGGCCCTGCTCTGCCCGGTCACCTCTGGGGCAGAGCCACCGAGGGGAGGGCCGGCACAGATAAGGCCAGAGAGCTGGTGGGCGGCGCGCGCAGCCCCAGCGCCGGTGGGAGAGCCCCGCTCTGTGCCCCCAGGGACGCTGGAGCCGCACTGGTCAGGCCTGCTGTGGACCGCCATGCTCGTCTCCCTGGCCATCGTCATCGCCCTGCCCAAGCCCCACGGCATCCGGGCCCTGATCGCCTCCACCATCCTCCGGCTCATCTTTTCGGTCGGGCTCCAGCCCACGCTGTTTCTCCTGGGAGCTTTCAACGTAAGTACGGCGCCCGCCGCCGGTTGCTCTGCGGGGAGCGGGAATGGCCTCTGCTCGGTCCCTAGCAGGCTGGCGCGTGCGCTCGGCCGGGACAGCGTCGCTGGGGGCAGCTGTCAAAACAGCAGAAGCAAGAGATGGTGGCAGGTGGTCACCTCCCCCCGATCTTCTTTTCGTTTGTTTGTTTGAGACAGAGTCTCACTCTGTTGCCCGGGCTAGAGTGTCGTGGCATCAGCCTAGCTCACAGCAACCTCAAACTCCCAGGCTCAAGCGATCCTCCTGCCTCAGCCTCCTGAGTAGCTGGGACTACAGGCATGCGCCACCATGCCCGGCTGATTTTTTCTATATATTTTTCGTTGGCCAGCTAATTTATTTCTATTTTAAGTAGAGATGGGGTCTCGCTCTTGCTCAGGCTGGTCTCAAACTCCTGACCTCGAGCAGTCCTCCTGCCTCGGCCTCCCAGAGTGCTGGGATGACAGGCGTGAGCCACCTCGCCCGGCCGCTCCTCATCTACTCGTGGCGAGCAAGCCTCTCAGCGCACCTTCGGCAGCGACGGTGTCACGTGTAGGGGGGAGTGTCTCGCTCAGGAGTGAGGCAGGAAGAGTGATGGCAGCTGAGGTTTAAGTTGGCCGGCCCGGTGGGAGGCTTGTTGGCGCGGGAATGATGTTAGCCGAGAAGTCACACGATGAAACACGGACACAGCCCCGCTCCTGCGGAGGGCCGCGTGCAGGGGGTGGTGAGAGGGGCTGTCCGAACACAGGTGGAGCAGGTAGGCCGAGAGGGACGAGGAGCATCGAGGACAGTCCTTTAGAAGTCGGTGGTGAGGTTTGGAGGCGCTGCCCCGCTGCTGCTCAGGACGGGAGCCACGCGCCTCTGCGGGGGTTCCGGGGAGACGGGCAGCGGCGCAAGGCCGCGAGCGGGAGACGCTCGCCGGTGAAGGGAAGGAAAGTTCGGACATGTTGGGGCACTGGGTGTGGGGGTGGGGCGAGTCTAAAAATGCCTTCCAGAAGTTTCTGCCCTGAGCGTCTAAGGAACTTGAGGTCTCTGCCCAAAAATGGAAGTGATACCTCAAAACGGGTTAAAATAGTAATTGGGTGCAAGAGTAAATGTGCCGCCGTGGGTGTCCAGTGGCGCAGGGTGAGCCCGGGTGGAAGGGACGTCTGAAGGTGGGGGGGTCCGGCCAGAAAGCAGGGCCGGAGCTGGGCAGTGGGGGAGCCCGGGGTGTTATCAAGACGCCACGAAGAGTCGAGTTACACAGTGATCGGTCGGAACAGGTTCGGCGCGAGTCACCTGCCATGCTGACTTTTAGGGGAAAACAAGTGGACTTCGTCCCGCAGGCCAGTGTTTCCAGCGTGCGTTCCGAGTTCGTAGATGTCACGTGAAACAAGGGTCCCGTGCTCGGATCAGTGTGGGAAGGGCCCGGTCCGACACAAAGCTGTCGTCGCCGCAGGATTTCTCAGAGACCTCAGTATACTCGCACGGAGCAGGAATCTCCGAGGAAGGGAGCCAGCGTACTCGTGCGGCTGAACTTACTGGCCCACAATTTTTCTTTTTTAAGGATCGCTCAAGATCGGTGTCGTATAAAATATACGCTGGGAGACGCTGTTCCCAGCAGTGGGAAGTGCCTGGAGAGCTGCTGACCCAAGACATGGCGCATACAAAGGATTGTGGTTTGTTTTTTTTTGAGACAGAGTCTCCCTCTGTCGCCCATGCTAGAGTGAGTACCATGGCGTCAGCCTCACTCACAGCAACCTCAGATTCCTGGGCTCAAGCAATCCTCCTGCCTCAGCCTCTGAGTAGCTGGGACTACAGGCATGCGCCACTGTGCCCGGCTAATTCTTTTTCTATATGTTAGTTGCCAATTAATTTCTTTCTATTTATAGTAGAGACGGGGTCTCGCTCTTGCTTAGGCTCGTTTCGAACTCCTGACCTCGAGCGATCCTCCCGCCTCGCCCTCCCAGAGTGCTGGAATTACAAGCTCCAGCCACCGCGCCCGGCCAAAGAACTATTCTTGAGAAAATTCGTTCAGCAGCGATGTGTCGTGAGAATCCAGGGGGACGGGCTAGAGGCCGTAGGGCCGTCCCGGGGCTGAGGGGACGGGGTAGAGGCCGTAGGGCCGTCCCGGGGCTGAGGGGACGGGCTAGGGGCCGTAGGGCCGTCCCGGGGCTGAGGGGACAGAGTAGAGGCCGTAGGGCCGTCCCGGGGCTGAGGGAACGGGGTAGAGGCCGTAGGGCCGTCCCAGGGCTGAGGGGACGGGGTAGGGGCCGTAGGGCCGTCCCGGGGCTGAAGGGACAGGGTAGGGGCCGTAGGGCCGTCCCGGGGCTGAGGGGTGCTGTGGCCTGTGACAAGCCTGAGTGGTGGCCGTGCTGCGGAAGGAAGGAGGAGGGCGCAGACCTCAGAGGCGGGAGGAAATAGCGACGCGTGGACGCTAGTAAGAGCCGTGGACTCGAGGCCCTTCAGGCAGAGAAGGGACCCCCGGCTGGGTCGGGTGATGGAAGAAGCAAACCCAACTCCAAATTCTCAGTCTGGGATGACCGGGAGAAGAGGCCTGCGGCCACCTAAAGCAAAGTCACGCACAGACCCGGCGTTCAGGGAGAAAACACGATTAACTTGTTGACACTGTGGCTCGAGGCGGTGAGACACGCTGCCAGCGTGGGCTCCGGCCTTTGGAAATGCGAGTCCAGGGTGACAAAGGGACACCAGCGTGGGGAGGGCGTGTCGGTGTGGCCTGCAGAGAGAGGAAGCTGTTTAAGGAGGAAATACAGCCGGGCGCGGTGGCTCACGCCTGTCATCCCAGCACTCTGGGAGGCCGAGGCGGGAGGATCGCTCGAGGTCAGGAGTTCGAGACCAGCCTGAGCAAGAGCGAGATCCCGTCTCTGCTATAAATAGAAAGAAGTTAATTGGCTAACTAATATATATAGAAAAAGAATCAGCCAGGCATGGTGGCGCATGCCTGTAGTCCCAGCTACTCGGGAGGGCGAGGCGGGAGGATCGCTCAAGGTCAGGAGTTCGAAATGAGTCTAAGCAAGAGCGAGACCCCGTCTCTACTATAAATAGAAAGAAATTAATTGGCAACTAACATATATAGAAAAAGAATTAGCCGGGCACAGTGGCGCATGCCTGTAGTCCCAGCTACTCAGAGGCTGAGGCAGGAGGATCGCTTGAGCCCAGGAGTCTGAGGTTGCTGTGAGCGAGGCTGACGCCACGGCACTCACTCTAGCCTGGGCAACAGAGCGAGACTCTGTTTCAAAAAAAAATTAAAAAATAAGAAAATAAATAAGAGAAAGAAAAGGAGCTTTGGGCAGAGCCCAAGCAGGGCTGGTGGTGATCTGAGATCCGCAGGCGGACGGGCGGGTCCAGAGAGCCCAGTGGCGGGAGGGAGGCGACAAGGGTGGCGGGGACCCTGTCCCCCCGCAGGGAGCTGGGATTGAAATGCTGAGGGCAGGCAGGGGAGGCCCAAGGGGGGTGACTCTGCAGAATCCACTAGAGGCTTCCAGAAAGCTGCTTCAGGGTGGCGGGGGGAAAGGGGCTGGGAGCCAGAGGGAAGACTGACCGGGCGGGCAGAGTGCTGGGGACAGGCGGCAGGCGGGGACCTTCAGAGGGAGCAGAAGCACCTTGTGCTGGGGCAGCGGTCAGAGGCGAGCGTGGGCTCAGGTGAGGCGGGTGGCTCGTTGTCAAGACCGCAGGAGCCTAGGCACGTTGGAGGTCCGGTGACATCCACCAGAGTGTCCTCGTCCCCTCCCGCCCCTCCTCTGCACCCTCCCCCAGTCCCGTCAGCTGGGTTTGTCTGGAGCCCGGGACTCTGTCCTCCACCACGGAAGAGCCTGCCCGAGCAGAGGCTCCGATATCGGGGAGGAAGAAACAGGCAGGCTGCGGGTTTAGCCCGTCTGGCGTTCTCTGTAGGTGTCGCCTTCCTCGATTATCTGATTGCCGGCGAGCTCGGTGACACCGGCCGGCTGGCCCGGCCAGATTAACTGGCAGGATTTCCCAGCGCCTGTGGCCAAGGGCGCTAGGGTGGAGAGGACGGTCTCGCCACGCGCATCCGAACACCCTTCTCTCCAGCTTCCTCCGAGACATGCTGGTAGAGGAGGGACTTTTTTTCTTTTTTTTTTTTTTTTTTTGAGACAGAGTCTCACTCTTGTCACCCAGGCTAGAGTGAGTACCGTGGCATCAGCCTAGCTCACAGCAACCTCAGACTCCTGGGCTCAAGCGATCCTCCTGCCTCAGCCTCCCGAGTAGCTGGGACTATAGGCGTGCGCCACCATGCCCGGCTCATTTTTCTATAATGTTATTAGTTGGCCAATTAATTTCTTTCTAGTTTTAGTAGAGACGGGGTCTCGCTCTTGCTCAGGCTGGTTTTGTACTCCTGGCCTTGAGCGATCCTCCCGCCTTGGCCTCCCAGAGAGCTAGGATGACAGGCGT
>VSMD01042899.1:0-17254 GCA_008750895.1 Mirza zaza
ATATAGAAAAAATTAGCCGGGCATGGCGGCACATGCCTGTAGTCCCAGCTACTTGGGAGGCTGAGGCAGCAGGATTGCTTGAGCCCAGGAGTTTGAGGTTGCTGTGAGCTGGGCTGACGCCACGGCACTCACTCTAGCCTGGGCAATAAAGTGAGACTCTGTCTCAAAAAAAAAAAAAAAAAAAAAAAAAAAAAAAAAAGTCTCTTCCTAAAAGTAGAACAGGACAGGAGGGCATGATAAGGAAGGAGTGGGTGATGGGACGGTCCTCTATAAGACATGTCAGAGGACCAGTAGTAGGGGGCTATGAAGGATTGCCGTCAATACCCATAACCGACACCTGGGAAGGATAAGTAGGGCCTGAAAAAGAAGGTAGGACAGAGTGGGTAGCCCCCGTGTTGACCAGAAAGGACACTGTCTTACCCGCTACCTTGATTGTTACCCTGGGCTCATCGAGGGTGATTGGGGTGGCAGAGCCGGGGCTTCGTCAGTCTTCTGCAGCCAAGCCCCAAACCGTCAACAGCAGGTCTGGAGGTGGAAGGACTGACCCTCTAGACTTTTGTCTCAAGGGGCAATCACTTTTCCAGTGTCCCTCTTGACCACAGGCCGGACAAGGCTTATTGGTCTGACGTGGCTGCGGGCATCTGTTGGCCCAGTTGCCTTCCTCACCACACATGAAGCAGGTGCCTGGCGGAGTGCGGCTGGTTGCTTTAGACGAGGTCGATGGCTTTCCGGGCCCCACCGGCCGCAGAACTGCAACCAAGGCTTGGGCTTGCAGGTGTGCTTTCTGGTAGACACAGGCTTTCCTTTGGGCCTCTTTGTGTTTATCTCGGGAATTAAAGATTTTAAATGCCATGTTCACCAGGTCTCGGATAGGAGTCTGAGGGCCTTCTTCTGCCTGTTTAAGTTTGCATCTAATGTCAGAGGAGGACTGGGTGATAAAGTGAGTTGCAAGGTCGGTGGCCTCTGCTGGGGAAGTGGGGTCTAAGCGGGTATACTGATGAGAGCATCCGTAAGGCAGCTGAGGAAGGCCTCGGGATTTTCATCTGGCTTCCGAGTGATTTCTCTAAGCTTATCATAATTAACTACCCGATGGACAGCGGCCTGGAGACCAGCAAGAATACACTGCAGCATGCGATCTCGGCAGGTTCTACCATCTCGGCCGGTGGGGGTGTCTGGCTGGTATTCCCACCCTGGCTCATCACGTGGGACAGCCTCGGCCCCAACCGGCATGGTGCGGTCTGTTAGATGGACTTGGTCGGCAAGTCCCTGAGCCGCTGTCCAGACACATTCCTTTTCATCAGTAGTAAGAGTAGAGGCCAGAATAACAAAAATGTCATGCCAGGTCAAATCATATGCTTGTGTAAGATAGCGGAACTCTTTGGTATAGGCTGTGGAGTTAGAAAAGGAGTCTAAATGCTTTTCAATCTGAGAGAGATCAGAAAGAGAGAGGGGAACATGGACGCACACGACCTCTTTGGCACCAGCTACCTCTCTCAGGGGACAGAGAAGGTTTGGCCTGAGGGTCCTGCGTGGGATAGAGTGTGGTGACTAACAGGGGACGTTGGCAGAGAGCCAGCGCAAGCGGTAGCAGAGGACGGTGGGGCACTAGGAGGAGGAGGAGGACCTAGATATGGTGGAGGCCGAGCAGGGGGAGAGGGAAGGGAGCCAGGCGGGTCAGAGAAGGCGGAAGAGGTTTCTAACAGGTCTTTCAGCTGAGAGGTGGAAGAGGCCAAGGGCGGCGGAGGACTCAGTGCAAGGAGGATTTGTGACGGGTCACAGGTCTGACAGAGGGAAGGACGGGAGCGCAGATGGAAGAAAGCCTGGACATAAGGGATCTCCCACCATTTGCCATTTCGGTGACAAAAGTGATTGAGATGTTGTAAGATTTTGAAATTGAAAGTCTCATTTTTGGCCCATTGTGACCCATCGTCTAATTTGTACATCGGCCAGGCGGTGTTACAATAGAAAATAAGTTAGTCGCTTGGGCCGAATATCAGACTTGAGGCCCAGAGCTGTACGATTGGCTAAGAGGCAGGCCAGAGGCGTGTTAGACTTGATTTTGGAGGATCGACTGCCCGTGGTGTCCTAGTCCAATGAGGGGAGGACGAGATGGGGAGCCTGCGTCCCAGGTCACCGATCAGGCCTTGGAGAGAAGGCTCTGAGCCTCGGAAAGGACCGGCTGAGTGGGTCAGGCGTCCCTGAGGCTCTCAGGGCCTTGTGAATCCTTACGGATGGAAGGACTGACTGAGGGGTTCAGGCGTCCCCGAGACTCTCAGGTCCTTATGGTGGAGGATCTCTGATTTGGACTATGGACAGAGACCCTGGAATGGACTCACTGGGCTAGGAACACAAGGGCAGAGGGACTTACCCAGGCTAATTAGTCGACTGACGTCCGGTGGAGGGCCCGGTCCGAGGTCAGGAAGACACAAGAGGGGATGGCGCGACCATGAGCCGGTGCACCCAAGACTCCCCTCCCGGTTTCGGCACCAAATGTAAGGTTTTTGGTGGTGGCGAAATGACAAGACAGATAGAGAGAAAGAGGGGGCCAGGCTGGGCGCGGTGGCTCACGCCTGTAATCCTAGCACTCTGGGAGGCTGAGGCAGGTGGATTGCTCGAGGTCAGGAGTTCGAAACCAGCCTGAGCAAGAGCGAGACCCCATCTCTACTATAAATACAAAGAAATTAATTGGCCAACTAATATATATAGAAAAAATTAGCCGGGCATGGTGGCACATGCCTGTAGTCCCAGCTACTTGGGAGGCTGAGGCAGGAGGATTGCTTGAGTCCAGGAGTTTGAGGTTGCTGTGAGCTAGGCTGATGCCACGGCACTCACTCTAGCCTGGGCAACAAAGCAAGACTCTGTCTCAAAAAAAAAAAAAAGAGTGGGGGCCAAACAACATGGTTTTATTATACACTCGTGGACGAGGTTCTGGGGCCCCAAGAGAGGGGGGGCCCCAGAAGTTGCCACTGTTTGAAGGGGCTGAGGCCTTTTATACCCTTTGGGCCTGGCTAGGGACTTTTGCGGGAAGAGCCGGGGATTTTAGGAGGGGCTGGAGGTATTTGTGGAATCCAGGAGCCAAAACTTTCTTATCCAGGTGGACATCTGGGTGTGGTTCCTCTCAGCGGGGCCTGGCAGTTTTGTCCTTGGCGGGTCTAGTCTCTTGAGCCCTTTCTTTTCTTGATCTAGGGAGAGGAGGGGGCCGCCACCAGCCTTACGTCCCCATCTGCAGAGAGGCTCGATTGCCACAGCATCTGTGGCTATGTTCAGAGGGTTTTGATTTTCCTTTCTTTTTTTCTAAGAAAAAATGATTTTCAGGAGAATATTCTTCTGATAGCTTTCATCATTGAACTTAATAAACTGACCTTAAAATTTCAAATATAAGAAAAAAAAAAAAAGGAGAAAGAGGAGGAGGAGGAGGAAGAGAAGAAACACATTGGCTTACCCCTACCCTCCAGGTCATGGAGCATAGCCAGAGGGTAGGGTGTCCTCGCTCACATGACTGACCTGTACTGGCAGAGTCTAGCTCCTGCAATAACTGGATCTATATCTCAAAATATCACCAGGACCCAGTTTCTGTCTGTCTCTCAGAGATGTCTTCATGGGGTTTCACTCTCAGACACCCAGGTATTACCATGTGCCATACATACTCAGGAGGACAAATTCCTGTGGCTAATTTTTTGGCTGTTTTTTTGAGACAGGCTCTTGCTCATTGCCCTGCTAGAATGCTAGAGCATCATAGCTCACTGTAAACTCAAACTCCTAGACTCAAGTGATCCTCCCACCTCAGCCTCAGGAGTAGCTGGGACTACAGGCGTGTGCTTACCACCACTGGCTAACTGTTCTATTTTTTGTAGAGGGGGGTCTCCCTCTGTGGCTCAGGCTCCTTTGCCTAATATTTAACCAAACAAGTTGTTGAGCTCCGTTGTACATAGTCATCACTTCAAAAAAAAAGAAAAAAGGAAAAGCCTTTCTCCCTTTCTCTATTCTTCCTCCTCCCACCCTCACATTTTTTATTATGTTGATTGACTTAGTCTCTCTTGGCTAAAGTGTTCCTTTCCTCCCCATTATACTTCTATCTCCTATTCCTCATCCTCAATTTGCATCATAAAAGTCCAATAAATTGGTCTATCTGCATAACTTATCAAATTGAGAAGAGGGAGTATATGGTGGAAACCTTGAGCACTCACATTAATCATTTCTGTCTCTTATAATTTAAGATTCTAATGCACTCTCAAAATTCAGCCTTTAGCCAGGCTCCAGCCTATGAAAGAGCATAATATAGGGTGGGAGTAACCATATGGGCTCCTGGCTTCCTTTGGAGCAGGCTTGGGGAGATGGCACCAGTGGCCAGATATTGTAGATGAATGGCTTGCTTACTCCGGTGCCTCCAGTAGGGCAGCTGTTTAAAGCGACTGCTTCTGGAGTGTCTCTCCTAGACTGAGATATAAATCTAAGATATAAGAACAACACATTATAAAAAGAAACATTTATAATCGCATACATAGAAATTTGAATATGAAGAATAAGGAATTACCAAACATATTTTCTACCTAATTCTTTTTTTTTTTTTTTTTGAGTCAGAGTCTCACTCTATTGCCCAGGCTTGAGTGCTGTGGCGTCAGCCTAGCTCACAGCAACCTCAAACTCCTGGGGCTCAAGCGATCCTTCTGCCTCAGCCTCCTGAGTAGCTGGGACTACAGGCATGTGCCACCATGCCCGGCTAATTTTTTCTATATATATTAGTTGGCCAATTAATTTCTTTCTATTTTTAGTAGAGACAGGGTCTTGCTCTTGCTCAGGCTGGTTTCCAAATCCTGACCTTGAGTGATCCTCCCATCTCGGCCTCCCAGAGTGTTAGGATTACAGGCGGGAGCCACCGAGCCCTGTCCATTTTCTACCTAATTCTGAGTTCCATCAATTCAGTCATAAAGAAAGTCCTTCAAAACAGAAAGATTATGAATAATGAGCCAAAATACTATGTTTAACCCTCAAAACATTTTGTGAGGAAAGATAATTATCTTCCATTTTTCAGATGAGGGGAGACCTACTGGAAAGAATGATTTGCCATAAATCACACAGATAGCAAATAGAGCAACTTGTAGATTAAATTTATACACTGTTGACACAGGAGTCCCCACTCTGTAGGATCCTTGCTGTTGTGTATAATCTCAGTAGAATATGAGGAGAAAGTTATAGTCAAAAGTTCTCCAAAACTGATTTATAAAGTAAATAATGTTGTTTGTGGCTACTAGCAGTGGAGTTACAGGGTCTTTAAAGATCTACGGGAACAGATCGACTATAGTTTAGGACTTAGGATCAATCAATTAGCACCATGGGCCAAGCACTATTTTAAGGGTTCTATAATTTCAAATACCAATAGTGATTCAGTAGATTCCAATGACTGACTTTGAATTCTAATGTAGCCAAAGAGCATATTAAGGCAAGCCCTATGCTAACTCTAAGTATATTTTCTTAGCTAAGTTTTGCAACAACCTTGTAAAGGAGATAACTATTTCAATTTCGGTCTAAGGAAATTGTGAGCCAGTGAATAATTCTGCCGAAGTTACAAACTATTAGGTGTCAGAGTCACACGTCAGACTCAAGTCTATCAGGCTCTGAAATCTACGCTTTTAATCACTATGCTGAAAGGAGGAAGAATCCAATTCAACCCTTAAGGTCAACCTCAAACACCATTCCCATACACATTTTTTTTTTTTTTTTAAGACAAAGTCTCTCTTTGTTGCCGGGGCCTAAAGTGCCGTGGCGTCAGCCTAACTCACAGCAACCTCAAACTCCTGGGCTCAAGCAATCCTTCTGCTTCAGCCTCCCGAGTAGCTGGGACTACAGGCATGCGCCACCATGCCCAACTAATTTCTTTCTATTTGTTAGTAGAAACAGGGTCTCGCTCTTGTTTAGGCTGGTTTCGAACTCCTGATCTTGAGCGATCCTCCTGCCTCGGTCTCCCAGAGTGCTAGGATTATTGGCGTGAGCCACCGTGCCAGGCTCCCACACACACTTTTTGTTTATCTCAAAGAACTGACCCCACTGACAGCTTTCCAAGTTTGTGATTTTTCAGCCTCACCTCTGTTGTTATTGTATACAGAGCCTCCTACACTAACATATAAGATTTTTACAGAGCAGAAAATTTCCTTTCAAAAATATGGTGCTGGCTGGGCGCGGTGGCTCAAGCCTGTAATCCTAGCTCTCTGGGAGGCCGAGGTGGGCGGATCGGTTGAGCTCAGGAGTTCGAGACCAGCCTGAGCAAGAGCGAGACCCCATCTCTACTATAAATAGAAAGAAATTAATTGGCCAACTAATATATATAGAAAAAATTCGCCGGGCATGGTGGCACATGCCTGTAGTCCCAGCTACTTGGGAGGCTGAGGCAGCAGGATTGCTTGAGCCCAGGAGTTTGAGGTTGCTGTGAGCTAGGCTGACTCCACGGCACTCACTCTAGCCTGGGCAATAAAGTGAGACTCTGTCTCAAAAAAAAAAAAAATATGGTGCTGAAGAGACCACCAACCCACCAACCTGGTATAGAGATTACTTCAAAGTGGAAACATCTGAGCTGTGGAAAATGCAGAAATAAATTTTTTATCTGAACTTTCCTTATCTGACTAGAACAGAGTTTTTTTTTTTTTTTTATCTATTGTGATGAAATAGAACAAAGCTTTATAAGGGTCAGCTGCCACAACCTTCCCCCCCTGGGGAGTTCTCCAGTCTTGGAGACACTGACCTTGGACACACGAGGACATTCAAAAAAACTTGTATAAACAAGACTCATCATAATTCAGTAGCAAGCATATTTGAGACAACTGCAGTTTAAAAGCATGAACCATATAACAAAAAGTGGAATAATTAGTTTAAAGATAAAGCACTTCTTCCCAAAGGAAATTACTGTCACCTAGTGAAAAATTAGGCATTTCATTCGTTTAGTTACCGACTACAAGTCTATCTTCGCTCTAGCTCTCAAGCTTTGGGTGAACATTCCTGATAAATATCTCCAACCAATCAAAAACTTCTTTTACTGAGTTTGAAATACTGTATTTGCACTGTATGTATTCCTGTGGGCCTTGCTCTCCTTTGTTACACAGATTTTGTGTTGCACTTTTTTACCTAGAGGGATGTGTTATAGAGCCTTTGTTGTAAGACAGAATAATATCATTGGTAGTATACGCAGCTTCTAATGCAAGCCTTATTTGGTACCACTTCTCTCTCAGAGAGGACTTAGTGGGCACGGAGTATGAGGCAGTTGGGGAATGCTGTGCCTTTGTCTAGGTACCACCTTGTTTGATTACTTCTTTGTTGTTTTTTTCTTTACAATGTCAGTAAGCAGTGTCTTGCTTCCAACATATTGTAAGACTAATTACTTGTTACCACTCTCATAATGTGTTGCAATAAATATTACTTAAATTAAAAAAAAGACTCATCATAACCCTCCATCCATTGAGCCTTAAACACCACCTTCTCCCCCTTATTAAGACAGTATATAAACCTTTACTCATAGCTGTTCTAGGAGCTTCCCTTACCATAGGGTTCTCCCACAAGTGTAATAAATTTTTCTTCTGTTAATCTGTTGTTAATTAATTCATAAGCCCCCAAATAGTTGTACCTAAATTGGTAGAGAAGTTGTTTTTCCTCCCAACAGGGCTCAATAAATCAAAAAAATTTAACACCAGCTAGGGGCAGTGGCTCACACCTGTAATCCTAGCACTCTGGGAGGCTAAGGTGGGTGGATTGCTTCAGCTCAGGTGTTCTGAGACCAGCCTGAGCAAGAGCGAGACCCCATCTTTTCTAAAAATGTCAGGGCATTCCACCAAAACCTGCCTGTTTCACTTATCCCAATCCTAAATTGAGCAGCTACTAATATAGCTGATGAGGTGATTTTGGGTCATACTTCTGATTGGTTGACTACCATGTAAATAAAGTAACTTTTGATACATACTCTTTTTTTTTGTGACAGAGTCTCGCTTTGTTGCCCAGGCTAGAGTGAGTGCCGTGGTGTCAGCCTAGCTCACAGCAACCTCAAACTCCTGGGCTCAAGCGATCCTACTGCCTCAGCCTCCTGAGTAGCTGGGACTACAGGCATGCGCCACCATGCCCGGCTAATTTTTTCTATATATATTAGTTGGCCAATTAATTTCTTTGTATTTATAATAGAGATGGGGTCTCCCTCTTGCTCAGGCTGGTCTCGAACTTCTGACCTTCAGCAATCTGCTCTCCTCGTCCTCCCAGAGTGCTAGGATTACAGGTGTGAGCCACCACGCCCAGCCTGGGACATACTTCTGATTGGCTGACTACTATGTAAATAAAGTAACTTTTGGGACATACTTCTGATTGGCTGACTGCTATGTAAATGAGGTGACTTTTGTAAAAACTTGCCATCAGCTAACAGTAACCCCCCCAAAGGTATAAAACTAAAAGAAAACGAAAAAAGGGGCGCTCAGAATTTGATGACAGATTTGCCTCTCTGAGCCCGCTGTCGAAATAAAGCTGACTCTCCAACTCTCCATGTGCCGCTCGGGTTTTTCTTTGGCCAAGAGCTGTTCACATCTGCTGGAACAAAAATTAAAAAAATTAGCTAGGCAACTAAAAATAGAAACAAAAAATTAGCCAATTGTTGGTGGGTGCCTGTAGTCCCAGCTACTCAGGAGGCTGAGGCAGGAGGATCGCTTGAGCTCAGGAGTTTGAGGTTGCTGTGAGCTAGGCTGACGCCACGGCATTCTAGCCCAGGCAACAGAGTGAGACTCGTTCTCAAAAAAAAAAAAAAAAAAATTAATACCAATAAGTAGGAAGACAGTGTTAGAATAAAGGATAACCTTTCATTTTATTTCTTTTTTATTTTTATGGGGTCAGCCTAGCTCACAGCAACCTCAAACTCCTGGCTCAAGCAGTCCTTCTGCCTCTGCCAAGTAGCTGGGACTGGGACTACAGGCATGCGCCACCATGCCCGGCTAATTTTTTCTATATATTTTTAGTTGTCGAGTTAATATCTTTCTATTTTTAGTAGACATGGGGTCTTGCTTTTGCTTTTGCTCTTGCTCAGGCTGGTCTTGAATCCTGACCTTAAGCAATTCTCCCGCCTCGGCCTCCCAGAGTGCTGGAATTACAGGCGTGAGCCACCTTGCTGGCCAAGGATGGCCTTTTAAATGGAATGGATGCATTTAGAATGCATTGTTGTGTTTTTTTTTAATGCCTCAAAGGTTTCATTGCAAAATTGGACATTGGTTCCTGTTCTTATTCAGTAAATCTATGTCACAGGTTGAGCTAGGTTTTTATATGCATGTACATATATATATATATAACTTTTTAGCATCTTTCATTTCAAGTTAGAATGCATATTTGGAATTTAATGCTGCAGTCTCAACTGTGCTTGTCATGATAGTGGCTGAAAGTGGAAGACATTAAAAAAAAAAAACTTTAAGTCATTCTTACTTGTGATTTATTTAGTCTTCTAGTAGTTTGGAACAAAAAGTAAGGAATTCACAAATACCACATCACCTAAGCACCTGTTTCAAATGAAACATCAGCCTTGTAATCCTAGCACTCTGGGAGGCCGAGGCGGGCGGATCGCTCGAGGTCAGGAGTTCGAAACCAGCCTGAGCAAGAACGAGACCCCCGTCTCTACTATAAATAGAAAGAAATTAATCGGCCAACTAATATATGTATAAAAAATTAGTCGGGCATGGTGGTGCACTCCTGTAGTCCCAACTACTCGGGAAGCTGAGGCATTAGGATTGCTCGAGCCCAGGAGTTTGAGGTTGTTGTGAGCTAGGGTGACGCCAGGGCACTCACTGTAGCCTGGGCAAGAAAGCGAGACTCTGTCTCCAAAAAACAAAAACAAAAAAAAGTCCATGAACAGCCTTAGGGAACCATTGCCCCAGCTAATTCTGTTGCCCAAGAGCGGTTTCTCTTTCTTTAAGAGTTCACTATTTCAGCATGTGACCTTTCACTACTAATCCTCCAGAAAGACATCTTAACTCCAGGCCAAACCTTTCCTGTTTAAGGCTGTCCCACTCTGTTTCTGTGGTTCCTGTTCCTTCCTTATTTTCTCAGGCCCTTTCCATGGTAAAGGTGTTTTATTTTTTTTTTGAGACAGAGTCTCGCTTTGTTGCCCAGGCTAGAGTGAGTGCTGTGGCGTCAGCCTAGTTTACAGCAACCTCAATCTCCTAGACTCAAGCAATCCTACTGCCTCAGCCTCCTGAGTACTGGGACTATAGGCACGCACCACCATGCCCGGCTAATTCTTTCCATATATATATTAGTTGGCCAATTAATTTCTTTCTATTTATAGTAGAGATGGGGTCCCACTCTTGCTCAGGCTGGTTTCAAACTCCTGACCTCAAGCAATCCGCCTGCCTCGGTCTCCCAAAGTGCTAGGATTACAGGTGTGAGCCACTGTGCCCGGCCCCATAGTAAAGGTTTTAATACTGATCACTATAATGGGAGAAATAAAGCAAGGCTAATAGACAAAGATATGGGTAAATCACAAATCTTTTTTTTTTTTTTGAGACAGAGTCTTGCTTTGTTGCCCAGGCTAGATAGAGTGAGTGCCATGGCGTCAGCCTAGCTCACAGCAACCTCAAACTCCTTGGCTTAAGCAATCCTGCTGCCTCAGCCTCCCAACTAGCTGAGACTACAGGCATGAGCCACCATGCCTGGCTAATTTTTTCTATATATATTAGTTGGCCAATTAATTTCTTTGTATTTATAGTAGAGACGGGGTCTCGCTCTTGCTCAGGTTGGTTTCGAACTCCTGAACTCAAAGGATCCGCCCGCCTCGGCCTCCCAGAGTGCTAGGATTACAGGCGTGTGCCACTGTGCCCGGCCATAAGCAACTTTTTAAAAGGAAGGTGTTGCCATGTACTGAAATGGGGAAGAGTATTGGGAGTTTACTTTGGGGCATGGTGAGGCCTTCTAGATAACTAGGTGGATATGTCGAATAAACAGTTGGATAGTTAAAAGTAAGGAGTAGGCTAGATATATAAAATAGGGATACATCAGCAGGTAGATCGCTTTTATTTTATTTATTTATTTATTTTTTGAGACAGAGTCTCACTCTGTTGCCCAGGCTAGAGTGAGTGCTGTGGCATCAGCGTAGCTCACAGCAACATCAAACTCCTGGGCTCAAGCAATCCTGCTGCCTCAGCCTCCCGAGTAGCTGGGACTACAGGCATGCACCACCATGCCCAGCTAATATATATATATATATATATATTTTTTTTTTTTTAGTTAGCCAATTAATTTCTATTTATAGTAGAGACAGGGTCTCACTCTTGCTCAGGCTGGTCTCAAACTCCTGACCTTGAGCAATCCACCTGCCTAGGCCTCCCAGAGTGCTAGGATTACAGGCATGAGCCACTGCACCCGGCCGGTAGATTGCTTTTAAAGTTATGAAACTGGGTAAAATCACCAAGAGAAGAGGTGTGTGTATAAATACTGAGTCCTAGGATACATGAAGATTTCAGTTTGGGCAATGTAGAATCAGGAGGATGAGAAGGAGCAGCCAATGAGGTAGAGGAGGAGAGAGAGAGAAGAAAGAGGAAGGGATAAGGGTTAGAGGAGAAGGAGGAGGAGATGTGTCCTGGAAGCCGAGTGAAAGAAGTATTTTAGGGAAGCAGAAATGATCACCTGGGTTAAATGCCACTGGCCAGCCAAATAAGATGAGGAATGAGAAGTGACCAATGAATTTAGCAACTTGGAAGTTGACAAGAATGGTTTAGTGGAGTTGGAGGCATAAAAGACAAACGATAGAATTGCAGACAGCAAGTACAGACTGCATTCGGGAGAACTTTCCCAGTAAATGGGAGAGGAGATGGGGCAATATCTGAAGAGAGAAATTGAGTCAAAAGAGGTATTTTTTAAATTATGAGAGAAGTATCAGCTTGTATAAATGCTGCTAGGAACAATCTAAGAAAGAGGGAAACATTGATAATGCAGGTGAAAAAAAGGACAATGTGGGATGATGTCTTTGAGTAAGCAAGAGGAGATGGGACCAGGGCACAAGTCCAGGGGTTGGCCACAGATGAGAGTATAAATAGGTCATGGTAAGAGGAGGGAACAAAAGGCAGAAGGTGTATACAGGTAGGTGACTAGAAGTGATGATGGGAGCTTGGGATGTTTTTTGATTGATTTTATTTTCTCAGTGAAAGAGAAAGGTGATAGTGTGGATGTTGTAGGAGGTTTTTAAAGTCTCGGAGGAGAAAATATGTAATAACTCAGTTTAAAAAAAGCATATTGATTGGATTTGCGGTTAGAAAACTTAGGTTTGACTTTCAGGTTGGCCACTTATTAGCTGGGTAAAAAAATTATTTTCTTTTCTTTTCTTTCTCCCTCCCTCCCTCCCTCCCTCCTTCCTTCCTTCCCTTTTTCTTTCTTTCCCTCCCTCCCTCCCTCCTTCCTTCCTTACTTCCCTTTTCTTTTTCTTTCTTTTCTTTCTTTCCCTCCCTTCCTTCTTTCTTTCTTTTTTTGAGACAGGATCTAGCTCTGTCGCCTGGGCTTGAGTGCTAGAGTGCTAGAGTGTAGTGGCTTCATAATAGCTCACTGCAATGTCAAACACCAGGGCTCAAGCCATCCTCTTGCCTCAGCCTCCCAGGTAGCTGGGACTACAGGCTTGGGCCACTGCGCCCAGCCAAAAATTTAACTTGTCTATTTAACCATTTAGTTCTCCAGTTTGGTTGTGGGTAAAATGGAGATGATACCTACTGTACAGGATTTCTTTTAAATAAGAGGATTAAAGAATAAATGTGAAAAATATTTTGTAAAGAACTCAAAAATAATTTAACATTTGAATCCAATCCACTTATCAAGGACTTGCCACATGATTGCCAGGCATTGTGATGTGTTTTACACACATTATCTTATTTAATCTTCACATTAATCCCGTGAGATAAAGCATTCCCATTCCATTTTACTGATGAGGAAGTTGAGCTTCAGAGAAATTAAGAATCTTGCTCAAGGTTCACAATATAACAGATGCCAGAGATAGTGTTCCAATTTAGGATTCAAACTCCAAGGCTCATACTCTTAAGAACTTTCCTTTTCTAAGGCATTATTTTCTCTTAAGTTAGCTAAAGTGTACTAATTTATCAGGTTTCTTTCTTGGAGCAAGTTATAAGGGTCTTCTTGGTACTTTTTAGGTAACAAGAAAGCTGAGTAGTCTTTTTTTCTAGATACTTGCCAATATTTTGTATTCGTTTTATATTTGATTTATCCAATGTCGCCAAGAGTTGAAACAGAGAGGACTGTTATGAAAGAGGTTGTTGCTCCTAGATTTTTAGGAGAAAAGTCTTCGAAAAATATATATTAAAATATTAGAGGCTTTAAAACATATATTGTATTTCCCAACTCCACAGAGCCGGTCTTCGGGAATGCCCCTAAAGGGATGACAGGAATGTGCTAGCTATCAGGCCCTGAGATGTGGGTTTGAGGGAGGTTGGTCTCAAAGGGGTGAGTAGGAGTTGGGTGTGTGGTTGGGCAGGTTAAAGCTGGTTTCTGGACTGGGGCGGCGGAAAGAGGAGGACGGTTGGTGTCCCTCCGGGTTGCCAGGGTGGGGGCTGGGAACGCCGGCCCTGGGGGCGGGGTGTGCGGCGGGCCGGCCCCAGGGAGCGCGTGCGCGTTACCACACCCGGCGTTTCAAAAGCCTAGCGGCCCGTCGCGCCACGAGCGCTGTGTGCTCGCTCGGCGTGACTGGTGTTGCCCAGCAGTCGCCGTCAGCTCTCGCGGGATCCGGGTCCCTGCTCGACGCCCGCTCTCTTCTCGACGCCCCGGCGGCGGGGGTCGCCATGGTTCACTTCTTGCACCCGGGGCTCTTGCCACGGACCATCGTCCCCCCGGACGCCCAGAAGGATGCCCTGGGCTGCTGCGTGGTGCAGGTGAGCACCGGCGTGGGGGCGGGGACGCGAGCCTCGTGGTGACGCGCGACTCCCGCGAGCGCGGCAAGTTGTCCGGGACGCAGCCCAGGCGCTTGCTGGGGAGTGTGGCCGACGCGCGAGCTAAGTCTGTGGAGGCCGAACCCCGAAGTCTGTAGAGACGTCGCCGGGGAAGTGCGTGGGAGAAGTGGCCTGAGCGCTAGAGGGGCGTTTTCTGCCCCGGGCGCTTCGGCCTTCCGGCCGAGCGCGTTGACCTTGCACCCCTGAGAGTTGGCGCGGCGGGAGCGGGGACCCGCGGGACCCGGACGAGCCCCTTCTCAGGTCTCCAGGTCTCTCCTGTTGCAAAGGCGGCAACTCTTGCAGGGCCGTGTGAGCTTGGACGCAGGTGCTAGGCGGGCGCTCGGCTTGTCCCGCAGTGGACGGTGTTGATTACTCTTGTCATAATGAACCCAAGTGCCCTAAACCTTGACCGTTTCCCCACGTGCGTGTTGTGGACGTGGCCCTCCCCAGAGGCTGTGACCCTTGAGCTCTGCGACCCAAGGTTTTAGCTTTCCTGAGTCTGGCTGAGGGAAAAAAAGCCCGGAAGACTGAGATAACTTCAATTTCACGTGTTGTCCCCTCCCCCTCCCGAATGCTTGTTAAACTCTGAGGAAAATGCAAACCAAAGGCCGAGCGCGGTAGCTCACACCTGTAAACTTAGCACTCTGGGAGGCCAAGGCGGGAGGATTGCTTGAGGTCAGGAGTTCGAGACCAGCCTGAGCAAGAGCGAGACCCCGTCTCTATTAAATACAGAAAAATTAGCCGGGCGTTTTGGCGAACGCCTGTAGTCCCAGCTCGGGAAGCTGAGGCAGGAGGATCGCTTGAGTCCAGGTTGCAGTGAGCAATGATGACGCCACTGAACTCTAGCCAGGGCGACAGAGCAAGACGGAGGGGGGGGGGGAGGCGGAGAAAGAAAAAGCAAGCAAAAAGAATATGTATTTAGCGCGTACTGTGTGTGAAATACTACTTTTCTAAAGTAATTTGGTAATCTCTGGTGTTTTGTGGACACATTGCTAATATCTGTTTTACTGATGTAAAGAAGTTGGGAGCCGTGAAACTTAGTTGATTTACTGGTGAACTTACATTTGACTTCAGGTGTTCTGACATCTGACTCCACATTTAACTACGCCCGGAGGACCACCACCTGAGAACTCAAAAGGGTTGAGTGGTGAAAGCTCAACTCAAAACTAATGCGGAAAGAAGGAACTATTCCAATTATGGTTGTGCTTTACATATAAACACCTTGTTGGATGACTTCTGTGCCCTGCAGAGATCTGGCCTGTAGCGTTTTGCACTTACTTGTAACTCCCTTTGTCAAATTTAGGAAGTTTCCTTCTATTTCTAGTTTGAGTTTAAGATCATGAATGTGTGTTTTGATAAAATTCTTTTTTGGCATTTATATTAAAAATCATATGAATGTTCTTTTTTCTGTTAATGTTAATTTTTAATTTTTAAATTAATGTTTTTTTCTTTACTCTGAATTTCAGTGATTGAGAATTTAACTTTATAGTCTGTTAATAAATCCTACCTGTCATGATGTATCGTTCGTGGTGTATTGCAGGATTTTCATATTTTTTGAGTTTTTTTTTTTTTTTGAGACAGTCTCACTTTGTTGCTCAGGCTAGATAGAGTGAGTGCCGTGCCGTCAGCCTAGCTCACAGCAACCTCAATCTCCTGGGCTCAAGCGATCCTCCTGCCTCAGCCTCCCGAGTAGCTGGGACTACAGACATGTGCCACCATGCCCGGCTAATTTTTTGTATATATATTTTTAGTTGGTCAGTTAATTTGTTTCTATTTTTGGTAGAGACAGCGTCTCGCTCAGGCTGGTTTCGAACTCCGGACCTTGAGCAATCCGCCTGCCTTGGCCTCCCAGAGTGCTAGGATTACAGGCGTGAGCCACCACACCCGGCCTTTTTTTGAGTTTTTATGTGCATGTTTATGAGGAATATTGCTCTCTAGAAATATATTATCTGGTTTTAGTATCAAGATAATACTGTCCTCAAAAATTGAATTGGGTAGTGATTTCTCTTCTATTTTCTGAGTTTGTGTAGAATTGGTATTATTTGTTATCCAGGTGTTTAACTCACCAGTGCAGGGTCCAAGACCAATTTCTTTGGGCGAATGTTTTCAATTCTGCTATGTATTATTATTATTGTTTTTTTGAGACAGAGTCTGTCTCTGTTGTCTGGGCTGGAGTGCTGTGACGTCACCCTAGCTCACAGCAACCTCAAACTCTTGGGCTCAAGCAATCCTGCTGCCGAGTAGCTGGGACTACAGGCATGTGCCCTCATGCCTGGCTAATTTTTTCTATATATATTTTTAGTTGTCCAGTTGTCTCTTTTTTTTTTTTTTTAGTAGAGACGGAGTTTCACTCTTGCTCAGGCTGGTTTTGAACTCCTGACCTTGAGCAATCCACCTGCCCCTGCACTCTGCCTCTGGGAGTGCTAGGATTACAGGGGTGAGCCACCACTGGCCCCTATTATCTTTTTAATGCTATGGTTTCTGCATATTCCCTTTTGGGTGTTCTTTTGTTCTGGATATTTCCTCTTTTGCTCCCAGTATTGGTAATTTGTATTTTTTCTCTTTTTTCCCCCCTCTTCTTGGTCATTGTACCCAGAGATTTAGTAATATAATTAAATCATTTTAAAGAGCCACTTGTAGTTTTGATTATATCCATTGTGTATCTGTGTTCTTTTATTGATTTCTGCTTGTATCCTTATTTCCTTTCTTCTGTTCACTTTGTGTTTAAGTTTTATCTTTGTAAGGTGACAACTTCGGTTATTAATTTTATGCCCTTCTAGTTTCCAATAGAAATATTTAGAGCTATACATTTCTTCTAACACTGCTTTAACTCCCATGAAGTTTTATATATTGTACGAAATATTTTCTAGTTTCTGTTGTGATTTCTTCTTTGACCCATGGGATGTTTGGAAATATATTGCTTAGTTCTCAAATATTTGGGGATATTCTACATATCTTTTTTTTTTTTTTTTTTTTTTTGAGACAGAGTCTCCCTTTTTACACAGCTAGAGTGAGTGCCGTGGCGTCAGCCTGGCTCACAGCAACCTCAAACTCCTAGGCTCAAGTGATCCTCCTGCCTCAGCCTCCCGAGTAGCTGGGACTACAGGCATGCGCCACCATGCCCGGCTAATTTTTTCTATATATATATTAGTTGGCCAATTAATTTCTATTTATAGTAGAGGCGGGGTCTCGCTCTTGCTCAGGCTGGTTTCGAACTCCTGACCTTGAGCAATCCGCCCGCCTTGGCCTCCCAGAGAGCTAGGATTACAGGCATGAGCCACCGCGCCCGGCCTACATATCTTTCTTGTTATTGATGTCTTTGG
>VSMD01042909.1:0-22699 GCA_008750895.1 Mirza zaza
TGTCATACAGTATTTGAGTATGGCTACTTATCTGGAATATTTGCTTCATCCCAGGATTTAAAGTATTTCTAGAAAGATGCCAAAAAAGTGTTTGAAAAGATACTTGAAATACTAATAGTAGTCATTGACCACCAGTAAAATTTACCCATGTCTTTGTTTTAACTTTCTATTATTAATATATGAGAATGCAAAATCCATACTCAGTTACTAAAACATTTGCTATCTCATTTTCTTTTTCAGAAGATGAATAATCTTTCGTTTAGTGAGCTATGTTGCCTCTTCTGCTGTCCACCTTGTCCAGGGAAAATTGCTTCAAAATTAGCATTTTTGCCACCTGATCCAACATACACACTGATGTGTGATGAAAGTGGAAGCCGCTGGACTTTACATCTGTCAGAACGAGCAGACTGGCAGTACTCTTCTAGAGAAAAAGATGCTATTGAGTGTTTCATGACTAGAACCAGTAAAGGCAATAGAATTGCCTGTATGTTTGTGCGTTGCTCACCCAATGCCAAGTACACTTTACTTTTCTCACATGGAAATGCTGTTGATCTTGGACAGATGAGCAGCTTTTACATAGGACTAGGATCACGGATTAATTGTAATATATTCTCATATGATTATTCTGGATATGGTGCAAGTTCTGGGAAACCGACAGAGAAGAATCTCTATGCAGACATTGAAGCTGCTTGGCTTGCTCTAAGGACAAGGTAAATTGTGATTGGAAATTATTTTTCATGCTTATCATAGTTAACTAAAATTATCCTGTATAAAGAATAGAATAAAAGCTATTTTTATTATACATATCTTAAACTGCTATATAGAAATTATACTTACCAGTATATACTTATGAATGGCTAAACTCTTAGACTGCAACTTTAAATTTCACATAATAGCAAAAAAAATGTTAAGACACTTCAGGTTTGTTTGTCTACCTTAATACATGTGTCTATGTATGATTTTTCTAAAACCTTTGATGACAAACGTTTGGTTTTATAAACTTTCTTATTGAAGTGTGACATAAAAGCATTTATTCAAAGTTGGAGCATTCAAGGTAACAAGAGAAAAACAGTGATTTAGCTAATCATTCACTTGATTTACAGTGTAAGAAGCTGGATTGCTTTCTATTAAAATCCTAAGCCAGGATTTGCATTATTTTATATAATTATCTTGGAAGGTATAACCTAGAGATACCTTATTGGAACAATATTTAAAATATTCATTCTGTAAAAGTGAGATTTTACTTCACATTCTGAATGCCTAACATTTGGAGAGATGATCTCAAGTGAGAAAAAAGTACTGTTATGACAAATTGTTTAAGAAAATTTTATTACTATGTCAATTATTCTTTGATATAACAGTGCATTTTGGGGAACTAGAAATTGCATTAATTCTTTCTGATCACTAAGATACGTACGAATTTTTCTTCAAAAATCACAAGATAGACTTTAGTGTATTTTCTTATTAGGTTAGTGTACAATACATAGAAAGATATCTGAGTATGTTATTTTTTCATATTATGTAAACAACCTATCTGACTTCCAGAATATTTTAGATTGAAGCTAGAGGACAAAGAAAGTTCAATTTTTTCTAATTTAATGTTTAAATATTAATGGTTCCACTTAGGGAGAACCTCCTCATTTCTATTAAAAAGCATAGTTGTTGTCTTCATATATATATATATATATATATATATATACATATATGAAGAAAGTGTCTTTAAAACTATTTTTCTTCAAACTTTTTAAATGGGGGAAAAAATAAAAATAAAACTATTTTTCCCTCCAAGAAATATAATAAAGTTATGTTCTCATAGCAAAGTTCTATATATAAATCAATTTAAATGATATGAAAACATAAATCTGAAGACTAAGGAGCAAAATAGATGGTAATAGGTCAAGAGTCCACGGAGGGGGGGCAAAATTGTTTAATTTATGACTTTAAAAACTGCTTTAAATCAAAATCTTCTTCAGATATATTTATCAGTTCCATCAGGCCTTAAACAAAAAATGAGTACCCGCTTTTCAGAGTCAACCACTTGAATGAGGTATAATAACAAAGTATTGTAATGTTTTTAAAATAATAAGTTTATTGAGATATGATTCAGATACCATAAAGTTCACACTTTTAAAGTATAAGTTCAGTGGAATAGTATGGTTTTAAAGGGTAAGTTAAGCAGAAAGCCTTATTAGTGCTTCTGAGTAACACAAAAAGATCCCTTTACTCAAAACATTAATATTCAGTTTAGTGTCTATGTATAAAGGAAAACTCTTCTTTTAAGCAGTTGGCTTTACTGTTTTTTCTTTTTTAATCTTGTCAGATATTAGTTTGAAGGAAACTTTCTAAAATGATTTCCCATCTTGATTGACTGATCTTTTCAAAACATATTTGACCAGTATTGATAAGGAATAAGGATAGATACATAAATAATCCCATATACTATGTTAGGACTTATATTTTAGAATTTTAGAGTTATATTTTCCCTTATGTTGAACCCTAAACACAGTTGGAAGAGTTAGTTCTGTGTCGGTAGTTTGGGGAAATTTGTTTAACTTCTCTGAGCCTCTGTTTAATGAAGAGGTTGAGTTCAGTGATCTTAGATCCTTTCCACTTCTGGAATTCTGTCATGTAATAAAAGGTATGTAATTAGAATACTTGCCTCTTATTTCCTTTACTTGATAAAAGTAAGAAGTTAAAACTTAAGTAACCAGGAAGAGGAAAATTAAGTAATGAACCAAGTACTGAATGATGTCCTTTTCAGGAAAATTGGATATCCCTAATAGCCCCAGTTTCTGACCTTCTGATGGACAAACAGAAAATTAGGGCCTTGTATTCACTCTGCAACTTCCTCTGAGTCCTTGATCCTCCTCCTCTGTGTGCTGTAATGGAAAACACTGCACTAGGAGTCAGTATACCTGAGTTCTAATTCTAGATCTCTCACTAACCTACCGTGACTTTGAACATCTGCTTATTAAGCAGCTGGAATAGATTAAATGGTCTTTAAAATTCTTTCTAACTCTTATTATTATGAAATTGTTATTCTTGTGAGTCCTCAGGTGCTTACTACCTCTGTTACTTTGTCTTATAGCCTTGTTATTGCTAGCTTTAGCCCAAATCCCTTAGTTGTCACCAACAATGCTACTATTCAGCTAAGAGCAATAGCACAGCCACAAGAGTTGTGATGATGCCGCAAATGTTCATTCTCTTAATTTCTTCATTCCTATGAAGTATGTCCAACTAGGTCTGTTGTAAAGAAAACAGCTTTTATGAGTTTACTAACATTTAGAGTCAGTCTGGAGTAGATGGAGCTTCTCTTCTGGGTCATACCCAATGCTTATGTAGGACTGATTGGAAGAAACTATGGGACAGTATGTTGCTACCTGTATGGTTGAAGTAGTCTCGTGCCCCTGGAAGAAAACACATGGACAGTTTGCCTTACTCTTTCCTGGTGAATGTTCAGATTCTCAGAAAGCTCTTTTACCTTTCCAAAAGACTAGAAGCTGTTGTACAAATGGCTGTTAGCTGCCAGAAGTGACTGCTGTCTGCCTTCTAAGTGGAAATGTGTATTTATTGTCACTACAACTTTTATTTTATTTTATTTATTTATTTTTTGGTCAGCATCTCACTGTGCTGCCCGGGCTAGAGTGCTGTGGCGTCAGCCTAGCTCACAGCAACCTCAAACTCCTGGGATCAAGCGATCCTTCTGCCTCAGCTTCATGAGTGGCTGGGACTACAGCAATGTACCACCATGCCCAGCTAATTTTTTCTATATATTTTTAGTTGGCCAATTAATTTCTTCCTATTTATAGTAGAGAGGGGGACTCGCTCTTGCTCAGGCTGGTCTCAAACTCCTGAGCTCAAAGGATCCGCATGCCTCGGCTTTCCAGAGTGCTAGGATTACAAGCGTGAGCCACTACGTGTTGTCACTGTAACTTTTAACGTTACATTCATTAGCTCCTGTAGCACCTCACTTAGGCTTGCATAGTTACATTTGGGACAGTTACACTGTAGAGATAAGTAATTCCTTGAACATAGTAGGTACCCAATAAATATTTATTGAATCAATGAACTCTCACACATTTAAATCTGCAACCATTTTAAAGGGGGTAAAACAGTACTCTCAAGATTTTAGCATGAAGTCTAATCATAAATAACTGAACCATATGGCATTTGGAATTCTGATTCATCTTTTCAGTCATTAGTCTATTTCTGAAACTAAGCAAAGACAAATTTCAAGAAAAATAGTAATTTGCTCTTGAATAAAACTATACACATCTATTCCATGCTGTAACTATATGTAGCATTTCATCAGAATGACCAATTTCAGAAAATAAAGTGAGCCACCTTGATGTCTAGAGAAACAAACTTGTAATATTTAATGGAAAAGAAACATTACATATCCATTTAACATCAGTTCATTAAAATGTTAGTGACATAATGTATTCCAAACTTAGTCGACAGTATGCTAGGTGGAATTACTATAGCATAATAAAATGATTTAAATAAATTCATTATTTATGATTGAGATTTTAAAATACCTCAGCAATTATTTTTCTAAGAGATAAAATTGAAACACATAAAATAAGCTGAGAATATAGATCTTACTGTAACATTAGAAATGACAACAAAAAACCTTAATTTTAAATATAAATTAGTTGACATTGTCTCATTCTAAGATCAGATCCTTAGGCATAACGAAACATTTCATACCACTCCAACTTATTTTTTTTAACTTCTGAACTTTGTAGATATGGCATTCGCCCTGAAAATGTGATTATATATGGCCAAAGTATAGGGACAGTACCATCTGTGGACCTTGCTGCTCGGTATGAGAGTGCTGCTGTTATTCTTCATTCTCCTTTGACCTCGGGAATGCGAGTCGCTTTTCCTGATACCAAGAAGACCTACTGTTTTGATGCATTCCCAAAGTAAGTAACAATATTCAAAATAGTTACATACCAAGAATTTTTGAAGGAATATTTTTCCGTCATGAGGCTGAAATATTTGAGCAGTGGTGATTCAGATGAAAAGTGCTAAGGGCTTTATGCCACTGGACTAGTAGTACTGGAGACAAGGGGATAAATTTCAGAAATAAAATTCACAGAACTGAGTGTCAGACTTAATTAGGTATGCGAAAGAGAAAAACTTGAATATGGCTCCTAGGTTTCTTCCTTGAACTGCTAATGGATGATGGATACCATTCAGTGAGACACATAATACTGAAGGAGAGAAACAGAAGGGAAAGGAATGAATAATATCTAATTAATGATATCTAATTTATTAAAAAAAGTAATTATTAAAAAGTTGAGTCTTTAATTAGAGTAAGTATTGCTGCCACAAAGTCTGCAAGCATACCGTATTAAATAAATTTGAAAGAAAGGCAGCTACTTCTTCATGCTTCTCAAAACAAATTCCCACCTGTTCCTTGTAGTAGTTGGAAAAAAATTGATGGCCTTTTCTAAAAGAAAGAGAAGGCAAGAAAAGAAAAGTTGGCAGATTTCAGTCTTCTTTCTTTCCCCAGTTGGCAGCAATGCAAAGAATTTCTTGTTTGGGGTTAGGTTTAGATAGTGTTTTAAATATTCACAGGTATATGTATTTTACTATTTCTATATAGCTGAATGGTAGAAATGATAGAGAAATATTTGAGGTGATACTGTTGCCAACTTATATCTCAGTTTATCTCCCTCTTTCATTTCTGGGGCATCAATAGAGCAACATGAGCAATAAACTATTAGAAAAAATTCTCATACATATTTTGAGACAAGGTCTCTCTCTGTTGCCCCGGCTAGTGGGCAGTAGCATCAAAAATTATATATTTTTATTTTTTACTTAGGTTTTATTGTAACAGCAGATAATATACCCAAGTATTTTTTCTTACCACATGCAGACTTAAATGATTTCATTGATGATTTTCTTCTTTTCAAGATTTCATTCTCATTTTGTATGTGTGGTTGTTTTTTGTTTTTTTGGTTTTTTTTTGTTTTTTTTTTTTTGAGAAAGAGTCTCGCTCTGCTTGCTGCTCAGGCTAGACTGCTGTGGCGTCAGCGTAGCTCACAGCAACCTCAAACTCCTGGGCTCGGGCAATCCTGCTGCCTCAGCCTCCCAAGTAGCTGAGACTATAGGCATGAGCCACCATGCCTGGCTAATTTTTTCTTTATATATTTTTAGTTGTCTTGCTAATTTCTTTCTAATTTTAGTAGAGACGGGTTCGCTCTTGCTCAGGCTGGTCTCAAACTCCTGACCTCAAGCGATCCTCCTTCCTCAGCCTCCCAGAGTGCTAGGATTACAGGTGTGAGCCACCTCGCCCGGCTGTTGTCATTTTGTGTTTATAATCTCTCTCTCTAAGGATTCTTTAAACGAGTTGATTGTTTTGTAAGGTTTCTTCTCTGTGTAGTTTCCTCCAAGTTGCCTTTTTAAAATTTGTTTGTTTTGATCCCTATCTTATTTGAAGTATTCTCTTCTGAAGTCTGATAATTCTTGGTTTTCTGTTCATATGTAAGAGTGAGAGGCTAAAGAGCTGATCTGATATAATCTCCAAAGAAGGCTCTTTCTAAAACTCCCTCTTGAAGGATGAAAGCCTGGCTACCAGCATTCTAGGAGCCAAGTAGGGAATGTGGGTTCATAGCAGCCAGTAAATTTATGTTTCCTTGGTCTCTGTGATACCCCTGCCATAAAGTTTGGCAGTCTCCTAGTCCACATACATCACCAGTCTGAGGAAGGGCAGTTACCCAGCTCTAAAAGAGGCAGAAGGAGCCCGGCACAGTAGCTCATGCCTATGAACCCAGCAGTTTGGAGGCTGATGTAAGAGGATTGCTTAAGGCCAGGAATTTGAGACCAGCCTGGGTAACATAGCAAGATCCTGTTTCTACAAAGAATTTAAAAATTAGCCATGTGTGGTGGCACATGCCTATAGTCCTAGCTACTGGGGAGGCTGAGGATGGAGGATTATTTGAGCCCAGAAGTTGAAATTTGAAGTGAGCTGTGGTCACACCACTGCACTCCAAACAGACCCTGTCTCAAAAAGAAAAAAAAAAAACTGCCTTCATATCCATGGCAATTCCTTAGCCTTCTGGAGTATTCTTAGGTATAGATTGGGTTGGTTCTTTACCTTCTACCTGCTTAAAATTGTGTTTTCTTTAATCAGTTCTCACACGTTTATCTGCTTTGGAGCTCCAGAATTTCTCCCTGTTTTTATGTTTATATACTCGAACAAAAACAAAAACTTTTTTTTTTTTTTTTTTTTTTGAGACAGAGTCTCACTTTATTGCCCAGGCTAGAGTGAGTGCCATGGCGTCAGCCTAGCTCACAGCAACCTCAAACTCCTGGGCTCAAGCAATCCTGCTGCCTCAGCCTCCCAAGTAGCTGGGACTACAGGCATGTGCCACCATGCCCGGCTAATTTTTTTTTTTCTATATATATTAGTTGGCCAATTAATTTCTTTCTATTTATAGTAGAGATGGGGTCTCGCTCTTGCTCAGGCTGGGCTCGAACTCCTGAGCTCTAAACGATCTGCCCACCTCGGCCGGTCCCAGAGAGCTAGGATTACAGGCTTGAGCCACCGCGCCCGGCCAACAAAAACATTTTGCTATCATTTTCATAGGAGAGAGAAAGAATATAATAAGTATAGAAAGTGATATGGTCCTTAGTTTCCTCTTCTCCTTGAAACCTAAGTTTTTCTATGCTAAAAGCCAACATTGTAGAAAGGTGTGCAGCAGTGACAGCGTTGTTGAATGATTCCACCAGAACAGATAATCTTAAGATAAGGAGTATATAAATGGCAACTTTTGAATCTTAATATGGGTATCCAAGAGGCATCATCCCTTCTGAACTGATTTATACAGTTGTGATGTCTGAATTATCTAATATGGCACAAGAAAATTTGTTTTATGTTCCTTTATATAGTTAATTTATTGAATTTCCCCTGTTCCTTTTTCCTTACAGCATTGACAAAATCTCTAAGATAACCTCCCCAGTGTTAATAATTCATGGGACTGAAGATGAAGTCATTGACTTTTCACATGGCCTTGCATTGTTCGAGCGTTGCCAAAGACCTGTGGAGCCTCTATGGGTTGAAGGAGCAGGTCACAATGATGTGGAACTTTATGGACAGTACCTTGAAAGGTTGAAACAGTTTGTGTCACAGGAACTGGTAAATTTGTAAAATATTCTGTAAACTTGCATACTGGGTTTTCTTTTCTTACTGAACTGCACTCTTTGGTAAATAACATAAAACCTGAAGGTTTTGTTTGCAAATCATGTCAGTTGCCTTCATAAATGTACAGGTAATGATTTGTTAACAGACTTAATGAAGGTTTTAATTACCAGAACTAGAACTGGAAATAACAGTATCATGCAGTCAGGCTGTATAATTTATATTTTTTCTGTGAAGTTTTTTTTAAACATCAAAATGAGTACTGTATGAAATTTTAATTCTATAAAATCAAGTGCTGTAAAAGTATTGCCAAATGCTTTTGCATATTAGAAACAAATTTATAAATATTTTTAAAATATCTCAATGAAATAAATCTTATCCTGGTATACAAATGTAATATTCTTTTGAAAAAAAGCTGTATATCTAAAGCAATTCAAGTACTCAGAATAAACTTTAAAAAAAAAAATTAAACACATGCAAGTTGACTAGAGTTAACCTAAACCCTGTTGTACAGGGATAAAGGTTAAAATGGTTATTTTATTGTAATATACATTGGATTTTCTGTATTCACTGGTTATTATACATTTATCCCTCCCAAAAATGATGTAAGTCTTGATTTTTATGCCCATCTCTTAATTTACCAATTAGTTACCTTGTAAATGAGAAGTCTGTGATAGCACTGACTTTTAACTAGTTTTGATTTATAATTTTGGTACTGTGAGGCAACTACTTAAAATTTTCATTTTGGTTATTTAAAAGGTATTTAGAGCTTCAAGAATGATTCTTATATGCAATTTTCTTTTAAATTTTGACTAACCTCATGGAATTGCAGTAGTCTTCATTATATTAAAACCTGGAAGTCCATTAGTTGCTCTTTAAGACCACAAACAGACTGGCTATTTGGTCCCTTTTCACTTTGGCTATTTTTAAGAATAGGAACTACTGAGGCAGAAGGATCACTTGAGTCCAGGAATTTGAGGTTACTGTGAGCTAGGCTGATGCCACGGCACTCTAGCCCGGGCAACACAGTGAGACTCTGTCTCAAAAAAAAGAAAAGAAAAAAAAAATAATAGGAACTATTGTTTTGGATTACTATCTGAGAATTACATGGATTCACTCCTGGATACAGGAGATAAGAAAACATTTTATTGTAACTTTTATATTAACCAATATAGTAAAAAACAAAGCTCACACACACACACACACACACTAAGTTGCCTTTCCTTGAATGAACCCTGCCTGAATAAAACAATGAAAGAATAATAAAAATAAAATTAACGGTATGTAGTCTAATTTGTAAATGAATGAATATTGAAATAATACACACTGTGGATATATTTTAAGGCCTTATGTAGTTTTAATTGTTCTGCTTGTTCTGTGGTTATGTCTAAGACTATAGTATATGATTCTCTTCAAAGTATATCAAGTATTGTGAATGCTTTGGTTCAGATGTGTCAAATTAACAGTAAAACAACAAATATACCACTCAGCTGTGTTTGTTTGCTTTCTTCCATGCTTCCCTCCCTGAAGTCAGAAAGAGTGAAAAAAGTTACCATTCATCTTTATAGGACATAGTGCTAAAGTTTTCTAATATTCTCTTTTTTTTATTTTGAATTAGAGTCTCCTGAGGTTGCCTAGGCTATATTCAAACTCCTGGGACTCAAGGGATCCTCCCACCTAAGCCTCCCAAGTAGGTGGGATTATAGGTATAAGTGTGTGCCAGCATGCCTGACTTTAAAGTTTCCCAAATTTTATCACTTCTTTTGAAGAGGTTTTTCTTCCTTAAGATTGTCTTGTAACCTATACATTTTATTCTTTGTACAGCATACAACCCAGGGCTTACCTAAATGTTTACTTTGATTACCTAGGGAAATATATATATTGATAATGCTACATTAGTATTTATCGATTCTACACATACTTATTGAATGTCTAAATCATATACAAAGCCTTGTGCTAGGTAAGACAGACATAAACCATGTCCTCATAGATTTTACAGTGTAGCTGAGGGAGACAGACACCTCATTGTACAGGTATTACTATTTTTATAAGGGCCAAAGGAGATTTGCAGGGCCTTTGGCCTGCAAACAGGTAAAAGGTAAATTTGGATGGGGAACATGGGAGGGCAGAGCAAGGAATAGTACCCCAGAAAGTGGTATTTGAACTGAGCTTTGCAGGATGACTAAAAACTGGCTATATCTTGGTGGTTCAGAGGAAACATTCCTGGCTGAAAAGAATGAGTAGTTATATGGAAGCCTATAGGAAGTAAGGTGTGTTTGAAATGCATGAAGACTAATAAGAGGTCAAAGGGAAAAGTTGGCACAGGGATGTAGCTGGTGCAAGTTAATTAGGACCACAATAACAAGTGGCATCAGGCCGGGAGAGGCAACTCACACTGTAATCCTAGCACTCTGGGAGTCTGAGGCAGCAGGATTGCTTGAGGTAAGGAGTTCAAGACCAGCCTGAGCAACAGCAAGACCCTGTCTCTGCTAAGAAATAGAAAAAAATTGGCCAGGCGTGGTATCTCACGCCTGTAATCCTAGCACTCTGGGAGACCGAGGCAGGTGGATTGCTTGAGGTCAGGAGTTGGAAACCAGCCTGAGCTAGACCCTGTCTCCACTAAAAATAGAAATTAATTGACCAACTAAAAATATATATACAAAAAATTAGCCGGGCATGGTGGTGCAAGCCTGTAATCCCAGCTACTCGGGAGGCTGAGGCAGTAGGATCACTTGAGCCCAGGAGTTTGAGGTTGCTGTGAGCTAGGCTGATGCCACGGCACTCACTCTAGCCTGGGCAACAAAGTACAACTCTGTGTCAAAAAAAGAAATAGAAAAAAATTACCTGCGCAACTAAAATTAGAAAAAAAGTTAGCTGGGTGTGGTGGCACATGCCTGTATTCCCAGCTACTGGGGAGTCTGAGGCAGGAGGATCACTTGAGCCCAGGAGTTTGAGGTTGCTGTGAGCTAGCCTAATGCCATGACACTCCAGCCTAGGCAACAGAGTGAGACTGTCTCAAGAAAAAAAAAAAAAGGCATCATATACCCTGATCTTTATCATAGAAACAATTGAAAGTCATCGATAGAAATGTGAAACTGTCAAGTATAGTTGAAAAAAATCTGGAGATCTTATTAATAGCTTGCTAGAAATAAGCCAACTGTTTAGAAACTGATCTAGGCCAGGTGCGGTGGCTCACGCCTATAATCCTAGCACTCTGGGAGGCCCAGGCAGGCGGATTGCTCTAGGTCAGGAGTTCAAAACCAGCCTGAGCAAGAGCAAGACCCCGGCTCTACTATAAATAGAAAGAAATTAATTGGCCAACTAATATATATAGAAAAAAAATTAGCCGGGCGTGGTGGCCCATGCCTGTAGTCCCAGCTACTTGGGAGGCTGAGGCAGAAGGATTGCTTGAGCCCAGGAGTTTGAGGTTGCCGTGAACTAGGCTGACCCCATGGCACTCACTCTAGCCTGGGCAACAAAGTGGGACTCTGTCTCAAAAAAAAAAAAAAAAAAAAAGAAACTGATCTAATCTTAGGGTACTGAAAAATACATCATGGGGAAATAATGTCAATGTACAAAATGCTGATCAAACTGCATCTGCAAAAATTAGTATCATTGCAGAGTACAAGGAAAAGATGTTTACCAATTAGAGCAAATTCTGAGGTTTTTACCAAGATGGAAAAGGGCCCATAAACTGAAACCCAAAGACTAGATGAAGGATGTGACTAAGGAATGATAGCTGTTTTATTAAATATTTGAGAGGAATATACAATTATTCTCTTAGGCTCTCAGAGCAGAACTAGGTGAAAGTTACAAAATAGCAGATGAGAGCTCAATTATAAGAAAGAACTTTGTGGTTATTTGTCCATCAAGAAAAGGGATTGCCTTCTAAGGATGAATATCTTACCACTGGAAGTGGGGCAGAAGCTGACATCTGTCATAGGTGCCACAGAAGAAACTCCAGATTTAAATGGGAAGTTGAACTAGTTGTATTATGTATGAGGTCATGTTAAGATTTTTATATTCCCTTCAGATTTCTCCTACTTAGAGCATCATTTGCCTTGTGGTTTCTGGAAACCATATACTGTAGAAGAATTGATTTGGCAGCCAGAGCTAGGCTTTTTTCTCAGCTGACACTAATTAGATCTGCAACCTTGGGCAGGTCATTTCTCTGGACCTCAGATTCTTCAACTAGAAATGAGGCAGTGGAACCAATTGAGTAATATAATCTCTTACATTTCTAATGTAATATGAAAATCTCTTAGCCATACTCACATGTAATGGCTCCTATCAATTTTTAAGCTTGGCTAGAGTAGCCACAGATAGCTTGTTCTGATATTTGGCTTTTTGTGCATATTAACTTGGTACAACTTGGATGGTAACGTAAATCCTCGGAAAATGGTCTGCAGTGTACGTAGCTCCTGCCATATCCTGCAAGTACAAAAACCAGAATGGTACGTAAGAAATTTCATAAACTAGTTAATCATCTTCACACTTTTACAGATTTCTAACTTACACAAATTTACCGGTTCTGTATCCTACCTAGGAATAGATACTACAGTAGGTTTTTTTCTTGATATCTATAAATACAGAAGCTTGATACATGAATTTGAGAAATTGTAGACTGGTAGCAATTGCCATGTAAATGGTGATATTCTTTGTATTTAGATATTCTGTATGATAAAACCTTAAGAGCAATTTTTCATCAATTAGGGAAAACCAGATAAACATAAGTTCTAAAAACTTTAGAGATGATATAGCCTAATCCCTTCATTTTACAGGTGCAGAAACAGAGAAGTGACTTTCTCAAAGTCTATTATCTTAATTGTCAACAGTGGCACTACATCCCATTATCTTTTCTTTACCAAATTTATGTTCAGTAATACAGCACTGATCCTTTTGAATTATGATACAATATAATCTTGTTTATTTTTCCAATAATTTCTAGATTCTTCCTTATTGCTTATTCATTGAATAGTAAACTGGAATCTTTAAAGTAGTTAACACTAATCCATTTTACTATGCACACTAACAGCATTTGACTTGTGTTAAAACCACTCCTGTAATTCTAGCACTCTGGGAGGCCAAGGCGGTAGGATCACTTGAGCTCAGGAGTTCGAGACCAGCCAGAGCAAGAGTGAGACTCCGACTCTACTATAAATAGAAAGAAATTGACCAAACAACTAAAAATAGAAAAAGTTAGCCGGGCATGGTGCTGCATGCCTGTGGTCCCAGCTACTCAGGAGGCTGAGGCAAGAGTATTGTGTGAGCCCAGGAGTTTGAGGTTGCTGTCAACTAGGCTGATGCCACAGCCCTCTAGCCCAGGCAAGACAGTAAGACTCTGTCTCAAAAAAAAAAAAGAAAAGAAAAAAGAACCATAATGAGTGATAGGGCATAGTGGATTATTCCTGTAATCCTAGCACTATGGGAGGTGGAGGCCAGAGGATCCCTTAAGCTCAGGAGTTCAAGACCAACCTAAGCAAGAGTGAAACCCCGTCTCTACAAAAAAAAAGAAAAACTGGATGTGGTGGCAAGCGCCTGTAGTCCCAGCTACTTGGGAGGCTGAATACACAGTTGAGTATTTATTTCAGCAGCCCATTTACTACAAATTGTAACATACAGAGACTAAGCAATTACAGTGAAGAGCATCAAAGTAGTTATTAATTGGCTTTTATTTATTTGTTTTTTTGAGACAGAGTCTCACTCTGTTGCCAGGGCTGGAGTGCTGTGGCGTCAGCCTAGCTCACAGCAACCTCAAACTCCTGGGCTCAAGCAATCCTCCTGCCTCAGCCTCCTGAGTAGCTGGGACTACAGGCATGCACCACCATGCCCGGCTCATTTTTTCTATGTAATTATAGTTGTGCAGCTAATTTCTTTCTATTTTTAGTAGAGATCTGGTCTCGCTGTTGCTCAGGCTGGTCTCAAACTCCTGACCTCAAGCAATCCTCCTGCCTCGGCCTCCCAGAGTGCTAGGATTACAGGCGTGAGCCACCTTGCCCGGCCTTAATTGGCTTTTAGTTTGTTGCTTTGGTTTAAAATAAGCAATATATTCAAACACTATGATAGCATTTTATATTCTGATAATGTACACCTCAAATATCCAGTAACCAAAAAAAGTAACAATTTATGCATATGATAACTTGGAATTAGGTTTTGAGTTATAACTTGGAGAATGTACCACATCTCTGAATGGATTATGTCTCTGACTGAATAGTTGAATGAGTAATGCTAAGGAAGGAAACAAACCTCTATCCTGGAAATGACCACTTGACATTAGAGTTTTCTTTTCTTTTTAATTATAGAATAGAGTCTTTACAAATGTCAATAACATGAAAGCTGTTAAATTTATTACATATGAAGCCTGATGGACTTGAAATGATTTTACTTCTTTATTTCCTCTTGTCGGCTATGTACTAAATTTACATAATGCAATTGTAACACTTCTTAAGTTTTAATATTAAAAATTTATTTATTTTGAGACAGGGTCTGCTCTGTGTCTTGGGCTAGAGTGCAGTGGCATCATCATAGCTCACTGCAACCTCAAACTTCTGGGCTCAAGTGATCCTCTTGCCTCAGCCTCCCAGGTAACTGGGACTACAGGCATGTGCCACCATGCTTGGCTAATTTTTCTATTTTTTGTAGAGATTGGATCTCTTGCTCAGGCAGGTACTCACTTGCTCAGGCTGGCCTCAGACCAGCCTTTGCCTTCCAAAGTGCTTGTATTAAAGGTATGAGCCATCGTGCTCAGTCTTATTTTAATTTTTAGTCCTCATTTTCACAACAGCAAGGGGGAAAAAAGTTTTAATAGTGTGCTTTGAGATTCTGGCTGGGTGCGGTGTCTCATGCCTGTAATCTTAGCCCTCTAGGAGGCTAAGGCGGGTGGATCGCTCCAGGTCAGGAGTTCAAGACCAGCCTGAGCAAGAGCAAGACCCTGTCTCTACTAAAAATAGAAAAAATTAGCCGGTCATGGTGGCACATGCCTGTTGTCCCAGCTAATCAGGAGGCTGAGGCAGGAGGATCAAGCCGAGGAGTTTGAGGTTGCTGTGAGCTAGGCTGATGCCACAGCACTCTAGCTGGGGCAACAGAGTGAGACTCTGTCTCAAAAAAAAAAATGAGATTCTTACATTAGAAAAATAGGAAATGCTGGTTTTAAATTATTTTTTATCAGCTGATAAAATGTAATTTTCAGACAGTATACCACTTGATTAATTCAGAATTTGAAAATTTTCCCCCCAAAACAACTGCTTAAGGCAGTTATTGAATTGAAGTAGGGAGGGTAGCAGGTTTATGGCTATATGAGCATCTGAGTCAAAATTTTTAATTTCTTTAATTTTTTTTTGAGACAGAGTCTCACTTTGTTGCCCAGGCTAGAGTAAGTGCCGTGGTGTCAGCCTAGCTCATAGCAACCTCAAACTCCTGGGCTTAAGCAATCCTCCTGCCTCAGCCTCCCAAGTAGCTGGGACTACAGGCATGCCCCACCATGCCCGGCTAATTTTTTGTATATATATTTTTAGTTGGCCAATTTATATCTTTCTATTTTTAGTAGAGACGGGGTCTTGCTCAGGCTGGTTTTGAACTCCTGACCTTGAGCAATCCGCCCACCTTGGGCCTCCCAGAGTGCTAGGATTACAGGTGTGAGCCACACCACGCCCGGCCTGAGTCAAAATTTTTTAATGTACTGCTCCTTTCCAAATTACCTATTGAGTGTGGTGGATTAATAGACTGTAAATCAAAGCTTCTCATGTGCATTCTGTTATTAACCTTATTCAGATGAAACTTGTGTTTTTATTTAAATACCTAATAACTTTGGTAAAGTCAGAGACCGTCTATATTACTTCACCAAAATTAGAGATTTTGGAATTTTGGAGGCTCTTTTGAACGTGGAAGTCTGTGCTCCAAGCTTTCTACATCCATCACTAGAAAACAGAATGGGCAGGAGGGAGAGAAACACAAGAAAATAGTTTATATATCCCTGAATTCATGTGATGCTGTCAAGAATGATAATTAAACTTGCAAAAGTATTTGATATCATACACAGTATAAATGATTGCATCTCTAAAATGTGAAAAAAAATTAAAAATTAAATGTGAATGCCTATGGAATAAAAGCAAAAGGAAATAAATGGAAAAAATTATTGTGTTGAGTAATAGGATTATGGGTAATGTTTTATTACTTAGGTATCTTTTGTTTTGCTGTTATTTTACATGACTTAAGAAGGTATCTACTGGTTTTTACTGTTAGAAACTGGCTTCTGGGCTAATGAAATCATAAGACTCCAGAGTAGGTAAAGAGCAAGTGACTCTCAAATGTGTTTTTGGTTTTTTTTTTGGTTTTTTTTGAGGCAGAGTCTCATTGTGTTGCCCTTGGCTGTGGTGTCAGCCTAGTTCACCGCAACCTCCAACTCCTGGGCTCGAACGATCCTCCTGCCTCAGCCTCCCAAGTAGCTGGGTCTACAGGCATGCACCACCATGCCTGGCTAATTTTTTTCTGTATATTTATAGTTGGCCAATTAATTTGTTTCTATTTTTAGTAGAGATGGGGTCTCATTCTTGCTCAGGCTGGTCTCAAACTCCTGACCTTGAGCGATCCTCCTACCTTGGCCTCCCAGAGTGCTAGAATTACAGGCGTGAGCTACCTCGCCCAGCCTCTCAAATATGTTTTTAGCCTGGCTTAGAGCAGCAAATACAAGTAGCCAAAGAGGAGGATTTCATGTATTTGGGTGACAGAGAGTTTTTTTGTTTTGACAGAGAGTCTAACAATTGGAGAATAATATCTGAAACTTACCCTTATTGAGTACCAGGTCTAACGTATTTTCTTTTTCTTTTTTTGTAATCATGTTCACTTTTTTTTTTTAGCATATTATGGGGGTACAAATGTTTAGGTTACATATATTGCCTTCCCTCCACCCAAGTCAGAGCTTCAAGCATGTCCATCCCCCAGATGGTGCGCACCGTGCCCATTACGTGTGTATATACCCATCCTCCCTGCTCCTATCTGCCCGACACCTGATGAATGTTATTACTATATGTGCACTTGAGTGTTGATCAGTTAATACCAATTTGATGGTGAGTACATGTTTTTCAATTTTTGTGATACTTCACTTAGTAAAATGGGCTCCAGGTCTAACATATTTTCTAGGCAGTGCCTAAGTATTACATCCATTAATGTTACAAACTCACCAATGCATTGTTATAATTATTACTTTACTATCTGTAGTAATTTCCTTAGCCCATTACAGCTTTGCTTGTACTCACTTCTTATGTGCTATTGGCAAATATATTGCACATATATTACATTTCTATATGTTATAGAACAATATGCTATATACATATTTTATGAAATTACTTTGTAAATTAGTTAAGAAGAGAAATGAAGAAATATGCATTTATAGTTCCATAATTACCTTTATCTATGTTCTCTTCTCCTGCATATTCCTGCAATTCATATTACCATAGGGTCAATTGCTTTCAGCCTGAAGAACTTCCTTTAGTTTTTCTTGTAAAATGAGTCTTCTAGCAACACATTCTGTGTTTTCTTTATCTGAGAAAGTCTTTATTTTGTCTTCATTTTTGAAAGAGAGCTTTGCTATATGTAAGATTCTTCGTTGCCCATCTTTGAACATTTTGAATGTATTTTCCCACTGCCTTCTGGCTTTTATTGTTTCTGATGAGAAATTAGATATTAATCTTTTTTATTTTATTTTTATTTTTTTTTTATTTTATTTTTTTTGAGACAGAGTCTCACTTTATTGCCCAGGCTAGAGTGAGTGCTGTGGCGTCAGCCTAGCTCACAGCAACCTCAAACTCCTGGGCTCAAGCAATCCTCCTGCCCCAGCCTCCCGAGTAGCTGGGACTACAGGCATGCGCCACCATGCCCGGCTCATTTTTTCTATATATATTAGTTGGCCAATTAATTTCTTTCTATTTATAGTAGAGATGGGGTCTCGCTCTTGCTCAGGCTGGTCTCGAACTCCTGAGCTCAAACGATCCGCCCACCTTGGCCTCCCAGAGAGCTAGGATTACAGGCTTGAGCCACCGCGCCCGGCCTAGATATTAATCTTAATGAGGTTCCTTTCTAAATTTTTCTTATGCTGATTTCAAGATTTCTCCTTGTCTTTGACTTTCAGCATTTATACCATGAATATGTCTGTTTGTGGGTCTCTGCATTTACCGTGAAGTTCATTAAGCTTCCTGGGTATGTAGGTGGTTGTTTTTTAATAAAATTGTGAAGTTTTCTGCCATTATTTCTCCAAATACTTTTTCTTTTCTCTCCTCTCCTGGTGCTCTCTTCTCAAAGGTTATGGCATTACATCTGCTCTTACCTTAATGAACCTCAGGCTGCTTTGCTTTTTTTAGGTTATGTTTGTTTTCCAATCTCCTTTATTGCTCTTTTACCCTATTAACTGTCACTAATCATTGTTTGTTTCTTATACTTTAATGTGCTGTTTGTGTGTTTCTACTCAGGTGATCTAGGAAACCAGATAATTGAATTTATTAAATTATGCCTAAATTAAGAGCAAAACAGCTCTGCTTAATGCCCTGAATGGCTATGCTATGAGCTATAGCCAGGCAGCCAAGACCAAAGCTGCCTTACTGTGAGGTAAGAATCTAGAAGAAGCCCAGGAGTCTGCTTCTCTGGTGAATGTCACTTCTATTGACTTCTATAAATATATATATATATATTTTTTTAAGTCATGAATTTTCAAGAAACATTAACATAGCATTCCCAAATTTTGCTAGTGTTGAAACCGTGGCCTCTAAATGACTCATCAACAATCTAGAAATTGTGGAGGAACATACGAAGTAGTAGTATGCATCAGCCAGCCTTGAGTTTAGCACAATTTAAGAGTCATCATTGGCCAGGTGCCATGGCTCACTCCTGTAATCCTAGCACTCTGGGAGGCCGAGGCGGGAGGATCGCTTGAGGTCAGGAGTTAGGAGGCCAGCCTGAGCAGGAGTAAGACCCTGTCTCTACTAAAAATAGAAAGAAATTAGCCAGGCAACTGAAAATAAAAAAACAAAAATATTAGCCAGGTGTGGTGGCACAAACCTATAGTCCCAGCTACTCGGGAGGCTGAGGCAGGAGGATCACTTGAGCCCAGGAGTTTGAGGTTGCTGTGAGCTAAGCTGACGCCACGGCACTCTAGCCTGAGCAACAGAGACTCTGTCTCAAAAAAAAAAAAATAGTAATCATTAATGGAGATGATGGGTTTGAAAATGCTCCCTTCAGGATCAAAGAGAAGAAGTTGAGCAGTTGAAAACATCAAGAATAGAGTTCAGAGTGACCTTGAAAATAAAGGTATAGGTTCAACACTAGAAAGAAACAATAGGAAGAAACAGTATACTATGCTTTAGGTCTAATAAATCCTTCCAAACAAATATACATAATCAGGAGAAAGGCAGGGAAAGTATAAATACAGCCCAAGCACCCAATGAAGGGACATTTTACAATTCATGAGATACCCTGAACATCATATTTGAAAAGAAAAAAATATTCTGGGTTAATAGTTCAAATTTGACTACTTTTTGAAATGCTCCAAACAGGCTATATTAGTGAGAATAGGACTAGGAATTAGTCTTCTCTCTTCGGCTTTCTTCAGGGCTACTTAAGTCCTTATTTTGGTCACATTTGGACCCTGCATTTTTGTGCTTCGGAGAAGCCAGGGTATGCCTAAAAGAAATAAGCAAAAAATAATGATTTAAAGAATATTTAAGGCTAGGCAAGGTGGTTCACGCCTGTAATCCTAGCACTCTGGGAGGCCGAGACGGGTGGTCAGGAGTTTGAAACCAGCCTGAGCAAGAGCGAGACCCCTGTCTCTACTAAAAATAGAAAGAAATTAATTGGCCAACTAATATATATAGAAAAAAATTAGCCGGGCATGGTGGCGCATGCCTGTAGTCCCAGCTACTAGGGAGGCTGAGGCAGTAGGATTGCTTGAGCCCAGGAGTTTGAGGTTGCTGTGAGGTAGGCTGACCCATGGCGCTCACTCTAGCCTGGGCAACAAAGTGAGACTCTGTCTCAAAAAAAATAAAATAAAGAATATTTAAGAAGTCTGGTTGTGACAGTTCATGCCTGTAATCCCAGCATTTTGGGAGGCTAAGGCAAGAGGATCACTAGAGGTCAGGAGTTTGAAACCAGCCTGGGCAACATAGCGAGACCTTGTCAGTACCAAAAATATTTTAAAAATTAGCTGGGCATGATGGCGCAGGCCTGTAGGCCCAGCTACTCAGGAGGCTGAGGCGGGAGGATCACTTGAGCCCAGGAGTTCAATGTTACAGTGAACTATTATCATACCACTGCACTTCAGCCTAGGCAAAAAGGCAATACCCCTTCTCAAAAAAACGATAAAAGAATATAAGAGGACATAAGGAAAACTTAACAATAATTGTTGTGGCTGTACCAGTCTTTTAGATCCTTCCCAGTGTTTTCTAGAAGTCATCCACTCAATGCCTCATTCTTTTTTTTTTTTTTATCTTTTTTTGAGACAGAGTCTCACTCATTCAGTTGCCCCGGGTAGAGTGCAGGGGTGTCAGCATAGCTCACAGCAACCTCAAACTCCTGGGCTCAAGCGATCCTCCTTCCTCAGCTTCCTGGGTAGCTGAGAACACCACCACTCACTCTAATTTTTCTATTTTTAGTAGAGATAGGATCTCACTCTTGATCCTGCTGGTCTTGAATTCCTGACCTCCCAGAGTGCTAGGACTACAGGTGAGTGCTAAAATTACAGGCATGAGCCACTGTGCCAGGCCCAAATCCTCACTCTTAAGACTTGGAGTGAGACACTGAGAGCTTGTACTGTATACATTATCCTTTTTAATCCTACTGGTTCTAGGTAGTTCTTTAGTGCCATGCAGAGTGTTGTAAAGGAAGAAGATCCTCAGAAACACAGGCCCTCTGCATTGGATCTTTCTAGAAGCTATCTGGTGCTTTCTTCTCTGTTAGACTTGAAACTCTGAAAGGCAGAGAATGTGTTTTTCCTTTTTATCTCGTTACCCTTCCCTTGGTAACTAAAAGCTTCCTGACAATCGAATTAATATAAAGAAAGAAAATATTCCAAAGAGGTAATACTTTTTCCTTTTTCTTAATTTGAAAGTTTTAAGTCAATAGCATACCCTCATAATGCAAAGCTGTGATTTTATATTTTCCTTGTGTATCTTTAAATTACTATATTAGAGAAGAAACTAGCAAAATTAATAGTACAAGGGGAGAGGAAGGTTAGCTTTTGAAATCTTAGACAATCTCTGAGCCACAGCTTCATTACAAGTTAAAGGTAGATAGTGATAATTTCCTTTCTGTTAACCTTGGAGGCTTACTATGATGATTAAATAATAATCCTAAATGGGAATACATACAGTGCTCTAAAGGAATATTAAAATTTAAGGGATTATGTATGTTCTGTAGGTAGATCTATGCCTAGCAATGATGAGTGTCAGGCTATGAATTGCTTTTTTTCTTTTTCTTTCTTTTTTTTTCTTTTTTTGCTTTCTAAGAAACAGGGTCTCATTATGTTGCCCAGGCTGGACTCAAAGTCAAGTGGTACTCCTGCCTCACCCTCCAAAGTAAGAGCTGGGACTACTCACACCTGGCTTAATTTTTAAATAATTTGTAGGGAGTTTCTATTTTTGATAATGTGCCAATTTACCAGTGAAGTAGCAGTGAACACACTTAAGTCTGTGGAACTCTCTGATTAAAGTTGGCCCATTTCTTACTTTGGCCATATATGTAACATATGTATTATTCGTGTGTCTTCCTCTTGGCTCTCGACCTAACATGTATTATATTTATATATTATATATGACTAGCAGAATCTAAAGAAACTAAAAGTTACTGCCTGTAGTGACTTAAAGAGATGGTTCTCCAGGAAACTGGCACAGCTGGATGAACCACAGCAAATGAGAGCGAATGCACCTTTTGTCAACACCAGAAAGAAACCAGTCCTGCCCTATTCTCATGACACTTTGGCTCCAAATGTGTCCTATTGTCCCCAAACATGCTGCCTTTGTGCTCGTAGTTTTGATGCTTAAACTAGAAAGGCTGGAGGCAGCTGAGACAAACAACAATGGAACAGCTGAAAGGAAAATCCCATGGCTTCAGAAAAGATTTAATCTTTAATAGCAAATCCTTACTGTTCACTTTTCTTTAAAAATAAAAAAAAAATCGTCTATACATTTTTCAATCTCAATGCTTCTCCACTTATGTAAGAATTAATTATTCAAATTTAGTTCATTAGAGGTTCTGTGTTTAGCTTTTAGTTTTTGGTTTTTTTTTTTTTTTTTTTTGAGACAGAGTCTCACTTTATTGCCCAGGCTAGAGTGAGTGCCATGGCGTCAGCCTAGCTCACAGCAACCTCAAACTCCTGGGCTCAAGCAATCCTGCTGCCTCAGCCTCCCAAGTAGCTGGGACTACAGGCATGTGCCACCATGCCCGGCTAATTTTTTTCTATATATATTAGTTGGCCAATTAATTTCTTTCTATTTATAGTAGAGATGGGGTCTCGCTCTTGCTCAGGCTGGTCTCGAACTCCTGAGCTCAAACAATCCGCCCACC